>JARUKP010000701.1:0-10810 GCA_029874955.1 Octopus insularis | reverse complement strand
TATATATATATATATATATATATATATGACAGTTTTCATGGAGTTTTTGTCTAGCAAATTCATTCACAAGCCAGTGGTTGACCTGGGGCTATAATTGAATGTATTGTGCAATGGGATTGAAGTGGAGGTCATATGGTCACAAAGCACACTTTCTAACAATATGCCTGTGCCTGTTTGTGTGTGTGTGTGTTTGCATACATACACGCTTAACAGGATCATTCTTCACCTAATAAACACTGTGCACCCTGAACTACAATGCAGTTTCCATGTTGGTTAAAGAACAATTGCTATGATATTTGCATCACATCAGGTCTAGGAGAAAATTAGAGAGCAGAACTAGGACTGTATATGGTCTTCGTTGATTCAATAAAAGCCTTTGATATGGTAAACAATACCAAAGGTTTAGGTTTGGGTGCCCCCAAAAAGATAGTGTAATAAGATCATTTCACAATAGTGTGATGGCCTCCATGATGGAAGAGGATTCAGCTTCTGATACATTCCTTGAAAAGAATGGAACCAAGTAGGCCTGTGTAAATGCCCCTGTCTTGTTTACTTTCTTTTTATCGGACATGCTGTAAGTGGAATTCAGAGACGCTGTCAAAGGTGTGCACATTCAGTTTAGGGTAGATAGCAGCATTTTCAATCCACAATGTCTCAGAGCTAGAACCAAATTCAGGAAACAATTTCTGAGAGAAATTCTAGTTGTAAATGGCTGTGCTTTGATAGCACTCTCTTCCTACAGAACTTCCAAGCATAGACAGACATCAGTAAAAGAATAACATATTTGCTATTTATTTGTGTATGCTTGAGTTAATAGATTGCCAGACAAAATACCTTTTGAGATTTGATTATGTGTCTTTATGTTCTGAATTCAACCCGCAGTATTTATTTTATCAACCTCAGAATGAAAAGTAAACTTGTAACATAAGAGACATAATCAAAAGTAAATAAACCTAAGTGGGATTTGAACTCATAGCATAAAGGAATTAAGTATTTTGTCTAGCAATCTACTGACTCTGTGACACACACACACACACACACACACACACACACACACACACACACACACACACACACTCACTTACCCCCCTTTCTCTGTTTGTCTGTCTGTCTGTCTGTCTAAATGAATAAAAAACATAGCGAAACAAAACAATAATATGTCATGAAAAAATTGTTAGCTGATCTTTCTCTTTTACCAACCATTGCTAATGGCAGTAGTTTCCATCTACAATTTCAACAAAATACAATACTTTCATCTGGCCAACGCCTGTTTCTTCCACTTCCCCTTACTGACCATATAAACTGTTGGAGGGTGGATAGAAGAGATTTGTGGAGATGGTGGAGTAATTGCAGTGATGCCAAACTGTTTTTCTTTTTGAGAAGGGTTGAATTTTAAGAGTCTGATTTCGGGTAAAATTGAAGCAAAAATAAGTGTAGATCCCTCCTTAATCCTCCTACCCATAAAGATATTCTTACCCACATCTCATCCAATTTCATAACACACCCATTTAGTAGTCACAATGTCTACTAGGATTAGCTGTCAGCATTTTGACTGAAATAGCAGGGGTTTGTTTTCCATATCTGGTTCTGTGCTTGGCTATCCACTTTTGACACTGTTGTACTCTCTCCTGTAGTCATTTGTGTGTAATTGTACACTTTATTATATTGTACATGCTGTACCCATGGAAATTCTGTGGTTATTATTTGAACCATGAAATGAATGTTTTCTGGTATTGGATTGTTTGAAGTCATTGAGTTTAAAGATGGTGTAAAGTCTACATATGTAGTACTAAAGATGCAGTCTGAAGTGAAAAATATCTCTGAAAGCTATATTCCTTGTTATGCACTTGTCACAAATTTTATCTGTTATCTATCATTTCTGTCTTTATGTATCTCAATCTGGAATACATTGAACTACATACAGCTATCTTTGATTAAAAGTATTGAGCAAAACTATAAAACAAAACCAAATCAATCTTTCCTCGTTTTCTTAATTCACCTTTGTTTTCCCTTTCCAGAATATTAATGTTCTCCTTTTCCACCATGGTTCCTTGATCTGCTTTTGTGTAATCTGTTTCAGACCTAACTCTTTAGCAATGTAGATATGTACAGCACTGATGAGATTGTTGGTTTCTGTGATAGTTCTAGTTGACACCTTGTCTAGAATGTTGTTTACATTGTTAGTTATTTCTTGTAGCTGACGTTGATTCACTTTTTGAAAATATTTTGTATTACTGCTTCCTGATTTAGAGATCTTCAATATATTAATAATCATCTGTCTATCTTTTTCTGATATGTCCTTCAGTTCATTGATGTTAATATCACCTCCTGCATCTTCTTGAGTATTCAGTTCAGCCTCACCCTGTTGGATTCCACCATTTTTCATGCTCTCATCTCCATTTTAATTTTCAAGACCCTGATCTTCTATATTCTCCACACCCTCCTGGATTATCTTTCTCCTTTATCATCTCCATCTTCATCTCAGATAGCCATCTCTTTTGCTTATTGCTCTTGCCTGATTACAAATCCTCTGTTCAGTTGATTCAAAGAGCCCTGTCTCCTGCCATACTTATAACATCCTTTGTCTGTGTCCCCTAATTTCGATACCATTTTCATTTACAGGTTTGCTTCTAAAATAACACTTCACTTCATTCTAGCAATATTATGATGATGACCAAGCCTGTGTTGTTCACCCACAGTACACCTTCTAGATGAGGCACCTTCACTAGAGGCTCCAGCACCATTCATGTCTATGTGTAAACAAATGTTTTGATTCATTTCATTCACTGAGGTTAGTCATTTTAAGGTTCCACCATGACTGGTGTTTTTCTTCTTTGAGGCACCATATCTAGAAGGTGGCATAAATGACTTTAAGGGACCCTCAAACCTTACAATTGAAGTGAACTATTCTGTGCAGGTCACCAATTCAGTATTTTATACTCTGCAGCTACAGATTTTATAAAGTTTTTAGATTGCCATTGATTCTTCTTGAGTTCATCAGACCTTTATTGGGTTTGGAACCTGCTGTAGCCCTACAGCTTACCAGTTTCAGTCAAACATCTAACCCATGCCAGTATGGAAAGCAGATGCTAGATGATGATGATGATGATGATTAGGGTGTTCAAAGATCATTCTCCTCACCAAGCAAGCTTCATGGAGTTGCCAGTTTAGTCACTGACAACTTAACCAAATGACAGATTGTACTAAGCTACATGTTACCAGTTGCACTCGAGCAACCTGACATTAATAATAATAATAATAATAATAATAATAATAACAACAACAACAACTATATGCCACCAGGCAGTGGCTCTCATGGCTTCTGATCTTAACTGATTAGAAGTGTTATGAACATATTTTGTCTTGGTATATATTCTGCTCAATACCACAGATTTGCTTGTCAGTTGCTTGACCTTAACCAGTTGAGCATGTCCCTGAGTGGCTGACAACATGTGCATCTCTGATCATGAGCAGGAGTAGTGGGGGAGCATCATAGCCATGTGATAAGATGAATTCTTTGGGGTTTGAATAATTCACCTCTGGAAACATGGGTATTTTGTTCATCATCCTTAAACAAACCTTATTCAGGGATCTTTTGAGTGGGATGGGCTATTTGACATGAAGAAAATGCTAACTGGGTCCCACTTGCATGGTCATGTGCTGTTTATTTCAATATGTGGTTACCATGTTGCACATGTATGGTTGTGATGCATTTGCCTTGTGTACCCTTATCAGACGGGTAGTCATGATGGGTATCTTGGGCTTCATATATTTGTACCCCAGTGTCACTTTGATGGCATGCATTGCTCTCTCACCCAATAATAATTACTATGATTATTATTGATGACTTCACCCAGGTTCATTCGTATCCCTTGTAGGATTTATGTGGGTAGCAGGTTACTACCTGTAACTTAAGTATCCTCTAGCTTTTAGTAATCTTTCAAGTGCTTAAACCCTCCTGATACTCTTTGCTGTCCCTAAGAGGCAAGCTTTCTGTAGCAGGTCTACAGGACACTCTATTCCAATCTCCTTCAACCATTTGTCTATAACTTTACTTACAGTTCACAATGCACTAATGATTACAACCACAACCTTTACAGTTTTCATACTTCAAATTCTTGTAATTTTAGATTTTAAGGAATTGTATTTTTTGTTTCGGTTTTTCATCCTCTCTCTTTGCATTCTTGGAATCAAATGGGCAGGATAGATCAATTAGGAAGCAACTTCACAAAACTGATCATGCAAAGGTTTCTCTTCAATCTGTTTTACATGCTCTCTTTGAATTTCATTCTTGTCCTTTTTTCCTATTCCATACTTGATCACCTGTTCCTTATTCACTGTCTTTAGTGATTTCTCTGCGCTGTTTTGTAAATATTCTTGTAGGCTTTTGCTTTCCATCTGTACACACAGCAATGATCTCTCTTCAACCCTGGTCTCTCTTCAAATACAACTAGTTTTCGGATGGTTGGTTCTATACATTATCAACAGCTCTCTAGTTTTTCTATCAAGTTTCTGTATGTCGTTTTTGGTCCAACTACAATTCCAATTTCATATCTGATTACTGATACTGCTCTTGCATTTTATTCTTCAATAACATTTTTTAAATTCAACTTTGACTGTAATATTTTTCTCACTCTCCTTGTATACACTCTACTTGTAATTTTTTTTATCTGTTCATTTTTTATTTCATTTGCTTCAAGTATTCCCAAATACTTATACCACAGTCCTTTCATGCAACTGTGTAAAATTCTTGAGCCAACAACCTTGTACTCCATCTGAGCCAGGTCCTTCCCAATTTGCTATTTTTTAAACTTCAGTTTCACTGAATCACGATAAATTCTGATGTCCTTTTGTCTTGGCACAGTTGCAAGCTGTCTCTCCACCTGTGTTAGCCACTCTTCACTTTATTTCTCACTGATCTGTTCCAAAGTTCTTCCCAAAATACTTTACTTTCTTCTGCATCAGGAATTAGTTCCTGATGCTGTTACCCATCTTCTAACCTGCACTCTCCATTCAAATTTCTGATTACTACTTCATTCTTGAGCTCTCTTGTAATCCTATTCAATTGCTCTTGTTCTTTCCAACTTTATTCATATTCTTTTCCTCTGGTTTGGTTCTTTCTTTTCATTTCCTTTCATTTCTTCAGTTTTTCACTTGTGTCCTAATATGTCAGCTATAATATTAGCAGCAGCTATGATCAGCTGGTTTGTTTCACTCATGTTTTCTGTTTTAACCATGCTCAAAATGCCATTTACTTTGCCTGTGGCTCTCCTTACTTTTCCTATGTCCATATATCTTACATTTGGTGGTACTTCATTGTTCCCAGCACACATTTTATCTTGCAATATTTCTAGAATCTCCTTCTCTTCATCATTCAAGTGTTGTGCAGCATTTACTGTCACTTGTTCAACTAGATCATGTTTACTATGTACTTCATCAGTAATCTCAGGCACACATTGATTTCCTTCTTTTTCTTTCTTTTCATCTCTTACTCCTTCATTACCACTTTCTACTACTGCTGTTTCACTTCTCCTGGTTCTTTTTTTTTTATTCTTCTCCAAATTTCTTCAACTTCTAATCCTGTATTCCAGTTGTTCATGTGAATTGCCCTTGCCTGGTCTATCAGTTTCTGGGTGGATGCTTCAGAAACTCCTTTTTCATCCCATATTCTTTTCATTCATTTCATGAAACCTTCTTTATTTGACTCACTTCTCAGCCAACATTCAATTACAATCTTGTTTACTTCTTCCTCCCATTTCAGTTTTTGCCTTTTGAACTTCTGACTGTGATTCTGGTCCTGATCAATGGCCTGATAATGATCAGCTGGAACTTGATCAGACACTCTTTGCCTGCTGTGCATGATACCTTCACTGTTGACAGTTCTGTATCTGTTAGTGCAGTTGTCATTATTATTTGATTTTGACATCATTCATTTAAAGGTAATATCTGTGCAGTTACCAGTATTTTTATGCAATCACCAGTATTTTTATCATCACACCATCACAAGGTGGGTTGCTGACCAAGGCTCAGTGAGTCCATACCAACCTTTGTATTCACTGTTATCAGTTCCAACCTCATTCATGCTGTTGTTTAATACATTTATATTTGACATTTTCACTCATGAGGATTCTGGTAATGAGGTGATACAACCACTGGTGTTTTTATTGAGACATCATCTCTAGAGAGGTTGCCAACCAAGGCTAAAGGAGCACCCTTACCCCATGAGACAGACTTAACCCCACCAGGCACCAACCTGGTATTTCTTGGGGTGGGCTTACAGACACTACACCATGCCCAACGGTGACCTGAAGATAGTTGTAGTTAAGGGTAACCTTATTCTTCCTCTGTTGAGATGTTACAACAGGATGCAGTTTCATGCCATACCCAGGGCATATTATTATTTGCATTAATATTATTTGCTTGTCTTGTTACTGTCAGTGATGGTGGTGGTCTCCCTGTTATAAACTGTATTGCTCCTTTTGGCATTGTTATTGTCTTTCTTATTATTTTCATTGTTTTGGCTACTTCTGCTATTTCCTGTAGCCACAGTGGCTTTGTTGTCATTGTTCTTCTTTCTGTGATAGTTGTTGCTGCTGCTGTTGTTTTTTTTTTTTTTTTTTTGTCCTTGTAGTGACTGTGCTGTGTGGTCCATGGTGATGTAGCTGTTGTCGTTATTGTTTAGAGTACTTTCTATAGCCAGAGAAAATGGACTGGCAGTGTTCAGCTTACTAGTTTTGCTGCTGTTATATATATGGGGATTATTATTATTATTGAGTGAAAGAACATCTTTTACCAATACTGGGCAGCCAAAGATGATTTGTCAATACCTTTTTCATAGGTTCTATATACCTTATACATTTTGTCTATGTCATTTTTGATGGTGCTAAGACTTTGATTTTAAGTGGCAATATTAATAGAGTTGTTGTTTCTAACATAGTTGCAAAGTCTGAGAAAAATTTGATGTGGAGGGTTAATAGATACCATTGATCATAGCTTTTGACTGATACTTTATTTTATTCACACTGGAAGAATGAAAGATTTGAACTTAAAACATACAATTTTATTTTGGCACTTTACATTCTGTGTTTAAATCCTACCAAAGTCAGTTTTGCCTTTCATCCCTCCAGAGTCAATAAAATAAAGTATCAGTCAAGTACTGGGGTTGATAAACTTGTCTAATCCACTCCCTCAAACTTTCAAGCCTTATGCTTGAATTAGAAACAGTTATTATTTAGCACCTCTCCTTCACTGGACACTAAACTCGGCTTGTGAAGACCTGTTGGGGCAAATGAAATTGAAATCATGATTGAACCAAATTCGATGACTAGCACCTGTGCCAGTGGGGCACTAATAGCACCATCCGAGTGGGATCATTGCCTGAGCAGCTGTCTGGCTTCTGTGCCAGTGGCACATAAATAGCACCATTTGAGCGTGATCATTACCAGCGTCGCCTTACTGGCACTTGTGCCAGTGACACGTGAAAAAGCATTCGAGCGAGGTCATTACCAGTGCTGCTGGACTGACTCCTGTGCAGGTGGTACGTAAAAAACACCATTTGAGCATGGCCATTACCAGTACTGCCAGACTGGCCCTCGTGTACTGGTGGCACATAAAAGCACCCACTACACTCTTAGAGTGGTTGGCGTTAGAAAGGGCATCCAGCTGTAGAAACTCTGCCAGATCACATTGGAGCCTGGTGCAGCCATCTAGTTTATCAGTCCTCAGTCAAATTGTCTAACCCATGCTAGCATGGAAGGCAGATGTTAAACAATGATGATGATGATGATGTGGCTAGCTGGCAAAATTGTTAGAGTTTGGGGAAAAAAATACCTTGTAATATTTGTTCTGGCTCTTTACATTGCCTTTCATCTTTCCAGGGTTGGTGAAATAAAGTACCAGTGAGGGGGTGATGTAATTGACTAACCTCCTCCAAATTTCAAGCCTTGTGCCAAAATTAACAATCATGGATAAGGAAGTAAAAGAGATGATTAAGAAAATACCAGTCTGGAAAGCCTCTGGACCAGATAGTGTCCAGGGTTTCTGGCTCAAGAATCTCCCAAATATGCAGTTATATACTATCATTTTTTTTATTGACTGCATAGAAAATGGAACACCAAGATAGATGACAAAAGGAAGCAGAGTGCTGATACAGAAGGGCAAAGAAAAGAGGCAGGAAGTCAGCAATTATAGACCTGTTACTTGCTTACCATTACTCTGGAAACTATCAACTGGCCTCACAGCAGATGAAGTATATAATTTTCTGGAAAAGGAGAATCTATTTCCAGAGGAACAAAAAGGATGTAAGAAGAAATCAAGGAGAAACTGCTAATCTGCTATATATAGCTAGTAGAATATCAAATGGGGTGTGAGAGTAAGGAAGAAGAATTTAGCTGTTGGATGGATAGATTACTGAAAGGCTTATGGCAATGAGAAGATAAACAACTTTTTTGAGAAAACAATGAGAGTATGGGAAGTGAAACTGACATGTGCAAATGAATTGATAGGTAACATGAAAATATGCAGGGGCATTTTTCAAGGAGACTCACTCTCCCTGTTAATGTTCATCATTGTACTAATTTATATATATATATCTATACTAAGAAAATCCAGGCCTGCCTATGAGTTTACCAAATCCAAAATGAGAATAAATCACCTACTTTATGTGGATGACTTCAAGTTGTATACAAAAAAATGAAGCAAATCTTGACTATCTGATCCAAACAGTAAAAGTATTCGGCAAAGATATTGGAATGTAGTTTGGAGTAAATATATGGGTTGGCTGAAACATTCAATGGCTAACCAAGAAACTGTTATGGAATGTGACTAAATGTGACTCCCTTGCAGTCCACACACTTTTCTCATTGATGTCATTGACAGCAGATATGACATCATCAACACTACAATACTGGTTCCCAGCCAAATGTTTTTTCATGTTGAAGAACAAATGATAGTCAGATGGAGCCAAATCAAGAGAATAGGGGTGAGGTGATCAACCAGTTCAAAGCCACAGTCACACACAAGAGCCATTGAAAGCAAGGATTTTTTATGCTGGAGCATTGTCCTGCTGAAACAAGGCTCCTCTCAGCAGTTTTCCTGGGCATTTGGTCTTGATAACCTTTTTTAATTGCCTCAGCAAGTTGGCATCTCTTTTGAAGATAGTCAATAAACACAATGCCTTTTTCATAATGAAAAAACTGAGGCCACCACCTTCCCTGCAGATGAAATGACCTTGGCCTTCTTTGGAGCAGTGTGAAAAGGGGTGTTTTCACTGCATGCATTGTCTCTGTTTCTGCTCAAACTGATGAAACCAACACTCATCCTGGGTTATATTCAAAGAAGCTAGCTAGATCTGCTTCAAACAGTGTCAGATTTTCCCATGGTGCACATTTGACTAGGCGTCAGAAGATGTTGCACCCACCGAGTAGAAACCTTCATGTCAAGCTCATTGTGCAGAATATTCTCAACTCTCTCACAGGATATGTTAAAAGTATTTCCTATTTGATTTATAGTCAATCACTTGTCATTCATTACCATGTGGTGAACATGATCAATGTTTTCCTCAGTAGTGGTAGGTGCATGACATCCAGACCTTGGGTCATCTTCAAGACTCTCCCTTCCCCTCCTAAATTCAGTTGCCCACTTTTGCATTGTTGATAAAGTTGGAGTGTTATTCCCTAATTTAGTAATCATGTCAGTATGAATGCCTTTGGAGGGGCTAAACCCTTTTTTTGCAGGTACTTGATAACACCACGATGCTAAATTTTGTCCACTTTTAAGAGAAGTCACTACTAGTTACTTTTGAAGTCTTCTTTGATCAGTGAGATGTCAGTCTACCTGGAAAGAAACAATGCAATTATTAATAAGAGGTGCTGAAATTAATTCAAGCAAGATTTCACTGCTCTAGCATCACTCCTTCACAGTCAGCCCATCCTTGCAAAATGCACAGTAGCAATTATGACGAGAGGCCAGGAGATAGGTTCAGTGTCTTGAGATCAGCCTTCAGTATTTCACTGTGTCTCATTAAATTCCTAGCTTGACTTATCTTTCAGGGTTTTATAAAATAGGTACCAACCAGTCAAGTATTGGGATTGGTGTGACTATTACATCTCCACAAAAATATTTAATGTGTTTTGCTTATCTTAAAAACTATTATTAAATGAGTCAATAATGATGCCTTTACAAAGATGCTTGATCTACAAACAATAGCAGCTAAATCTCTCTTAAATTAACCCTACTATTTTTAAGGAATGAAAAGAGTTAGTAACCAGTCTGGTCTCTAATATAAAAGGGAGAATTAATCACAGCTGGAGTGCCTTTGATCATTGATCTGTTCAGTCAAGGATTAAATAGCAACAACAGTAATCATTATTAAATCTTTGCTGGAGACTGTCATTGAGTGTTCTAAAGTCATATTCCTGAACTGTCACTTTCTCCACCACCATCATGTTGTTGTTGTTGTTGTCATTATCATCCTTCTCTTAGCATCTGATGTTCTTTGCTTGCTAGGGTCAGACTGGTCTATCATACACCATATTGCTACTTTTCTTGGTCATTTAACTGTAGTTAAGCATTTTTTTTTTTGTTTTAAATGTAACATCAAAACATTGCAAGTTAGAGCTGTTAACTATCTTAACCAAGCAGTTATACAATCTCATAGTGTGTAAAATATCTAAACTTCCTAAAACTGTTGGCTTGGGAAATTAAATGATGATGATGTTGGATCTGTGTCGTTGTCATCGTTTAACGTCCGCTTTCCATGCTAGCATGGGTTGGACAATTTGACTGAGGACTGGTGAAACCAGATGGCTAC
>JARUKP010000700.1:0-10814 GCA_029874955.1 Octopus insularis | reverse complement strand
AGGAAGAGGAGAGGGGAGGAAAGGAAGAGGAGAGGGGAGGAAAGGAAGAGGAGAGGGGAGGAAAGGAAGAGGAGAGGAGAAGAAGAGCGGAAGAGAGGAGAAGAAGAGTGGAGGAGAGAAGAAGAGTGGAGGAGAGGAGAAGAAGAGTGAAGGAGAGGAGAAGAAGAGCGGAGGAGAGGAGAAGAAGAGCGGAGGAGAGGAAGACGGGGAGGAGAGGAAGACGGGGAGGAGAGGAAGACGGGGAGGAGAGGAAGACGGGGAGGAGAGGAAGAGTAAATAATGGAATAATTATAGAAGGAGTTACACAAATGAAAAATAAGAAGTTGTTCTCCGAAGACAAAATAAAACAGTGATTAGCTTATTCACGTTCGAATATGCCGGAACGAATTTAGAATGTATATGTACGACAGTTTTGCGTTATTTAATTTTGTTTTTGTTTTTTGTACTTTTTCGTTTTGAAAATTAAAATTCATTTCATCATTTTGTATAAGCAGCAAGAAATTTGATAAAAGTTATCATTTTATGTATGATACATTTTCTGATAAAACTCTTGGTGGTAAAAATATACTAACAAAATTACCTGTCATATGTAGTCCCTTGTCGATAATATATATATTGATCTAGTTATTTTACTATCAGTTATTATTCAAATCACTTACCAAACAACTACAGCACTGAAAATATTATAAATGATGGTAAATAACATTGTTTTTTAAAAATCTCATTGGAGTTGGTTTTGAATGTTCGTCGTTCGATATGTCTTTAGAAATTTTCTTGAAATATTTGCCTATTGTATAAGTCAATAAACATAGATTTCAATTTTTGACACAAGGCCAGCAAGCTCAGGGGATGGGGTAAGTCGATTACAACGACCCCAGTGTTCAACTGGTACTTATTCCATCTATTCAGAAAGAATAAAAGGTAAAGTTGACCTTGGCAATATTTGAACTTAGAACGTACACGCTGACGAAATGTTACTTAGCACTTTTTTTTCCCCGGCGCGCTAACGATTCTGCCAGCTCCCTGCCTTCTAAGTTAATAAGTATTAGATTCTATCAAGTTGATACCAGACTCGTTAGAACGCTGAAAAAATGCTTTGCAGTATTTGTTCCGGCTCCTTCCATTCTGGTTTCAAATCCTACCTTGATCAACTTAGCCTTTTACCCTTTCAGAGTCAGCCAAATACTGAGGTCAATGTTGTTGATTAATGCCCTCCTTTCAAGATTGTTGGGTTTGTGCCTAAATCAGAAATCATTTAACATGGCTTCTTAACAGATTCATCAGACCCTCGGAGAAATACTTTGCAGTATTTTTTCCGGCACTCTTTACACTCTGAATTTAAGTCCTACGAAGATTAACTCTACCTTTTATCCTTTCAACGTCGATAAAATAAAGTACCAGCCAAATATTAGGGTCACTGGAATAAACTACCCCTTTCCCTAATATTTCTAGCTTTGTGCCAAAATTTACAATTACTGTTATAATTATTATTATTATCTTTATTATTATTTACATTTGACGGATATTTGTCCTCATCTTGTTTGTTGTTAACACAACGTTTCGGTCGATATACCTTCCAGCTTTCATCAGGTGTCTTGGAGAAATTTCGAACCTGGGTTTTCATTCCTAAGGTATTTTTCGATGTTATTATTATTATTATTATTATTCAGGTCACTATCTGGAATCGAACTCGGAATCTTGGGGTTAGTAGCCTGCGCTCTTAACCACTACGCCATATGCTCGTGAATTTTAGGGCTTATAAATCTAATATTTTCCTATCCTTCCTTAATACCGATTCCCATATGATGCTCATATCTGCACTCGGTCTGCTTAGGAGGTCTGCTTTATCAAATTCTACTGTGGTCAACTCTGCCTTTTACCCCTCTCCATCAAAATGCTGGCCTTGTACCAAAATTAGAAAGTATTAGTTGTAGTAGCAGATATCATTTGCACCTTGTTTTTGTTTTTATTAGGGTGGATTTCAAACGTTTGGAAATATTCCGTATTGTCTTCAAAGTAAATTTTAAATGTCTATACGTAAGTCTATTAATATTAGATAATGACATAAATTACACCGAGGTCGTCATTGCCTTTCATCCTTTCAGAGTTGATAAAATAAGTACCAATCTAGCTTTGGTGTAAATGTAATCGAATTATTCCCTCCCACGAAATTGCTGGCCTTGTGCTAAGATTTGAAGCCAATATTAAGATAATAATATAGGGTGGCGAACAGACAGAATCGTTAGAACGCCGGACAAAATGCTTGGCGGCATTTCGGTTCTCTTTATATTCTGAGTTCAAATTCTGCTGAGTGGGGTGACTTTGCCTTTCATCCTTTCGAGGTCTATGAAATAAATGCCAGTTAAGCACTGATGAATCGATTTAATCGACTTACCCCTCGCCCTAAACTGCTGGCCATGAGCTAAAATTTGAAACCAATATTAGATAATGACTACATATATAAAAAAAAAATTGCTTTCCCATTATTCACCTTTGCTGAATGCAGCATTGACCAGAAGGAATTAATGTTCTCAGACAATTGTCTCAAAATAAATCTGAAATATCTGTCAATAAAAAAAAATTCTATTAATATTGGGTTCTTACTAAGTCGATGTATGTCACTTATTCATTATTTTTTTCTTCTCTTTTAATCTTTCCTCATTTCGTTGCAACATTTAACTTTAAGGATGTCAATGTTCTATATATAGTAATCATTTTAAGCTCTGGCCAGTTGTCCTTTCATTTGTGAGTCTACTATTTTTATAAACTTTGGACCTGTGGGTCTCCGGTATTGTCGCTTCCTGAACTTTAGACTCATGGGTCACTTGTAAATTTCAGATTCAATTCTAGTTTGTTTTTCTTCTCTGTCTATTGTATATGTATAATTAAATGTGTGCGAGTATGTGTGTGTGTCTGTCTGTGTCTGTGTGTCTGTGTGTATGTATGTATGCTTGCAAACGGTATGCACTACGAAACAGTTATAAAGAAAAGTTATTGAAAGTAATGAAGCGGTTAACAATTTTGTTACAATTGTAGCGAACAGATAATGAATATGATTACAAAAGTAATGTAAATGAAAATCTAGTATGTTCTGTGGTGGCTTACTAAACGAATCGCAAAAGCAAAATTTTGTTGGAAGCATTCAAAATATGCATTATCGTATTATCCCCAAACAATTTAAAGTATAAACCTAGCGTTTGAATATATTTTATGTCTTAAATGTCTTTCTGAAGCACATTAACAAATTTTTATAAAAGTTGATCAAGTTATGTTGAAAGCCCTTCCAACAACTATGTGAGATCACGACCATGACTGTGAAGCAATCAAATTTTAATAGAATTTTGCAGAAGAGGTTTCAGAAAGAACAGAAAAAAGAGTTAATAAATGAAGGATTAGGAATGTTTGTACAAAGTATTTGCATGTCTTGTTTAATGCCAAATTTTACCAGCAAAAATCAGGAACTATGATGGTCTTGAGAGTAGCTTCATTTGAAAAATCTGGAGGACACTTGTACTGAAAATCCTCAATAAAATATGAGATTCGTGTTATAAGAGAAAACCTGGAAAATAACTCTCACTGACTAATTATTTGCAATGAGAATACACGGTATCTATATGAATTTTTTTAGTCTTATTTTAAGAAAGAATATTATTAAAATAATTAAAATCTATAACCGAAATGAGAGAGAAAGAGAGGGAGAGAGAAAGAGAGGAGGGAGGAGGGAGGAGAGAGAAAGAGAGGAGGAGGGAGAGAGAAAAAGAGGAGGAGGGAGAGAGAGGGAGAGAAACATATACTACGAATTAACAAACGAGAAGAAATATCTACATTTTTACCTCATGTAATCCAAGCACACAGGAATAAATATTACTTTTATCTCAACCAAATGGATATGCATAGTTTAAACCCTTATGAATACCTGCGATTTATAGCTCTAATAAATTAGATGTATACTAATCAATAAACCTTGTCAACCCTAACGAGCCAAGGCAATTTTATGTCTAGATAATATAAGAAGTAAAAAATTCATCAAGCACTTCAACACAAGAATCTATAAATAACGAAAGCTATGATATTACTTTTATTAATGCACCGATGCTGAAAAAGTAGACGGGATATAGCGAATTCTTAGGGCTTTTACAATTATAAAAGTAAAAGGCAGTCACAGTTGTCAAGTGGATTATTAACAGAAGCTAAATTATATTTAAAGAAAGAATGAAATAAGTGTAAAAAAAAATGTTTGAATACCCTAGTATGGAATCTGTTTTAACTAGACTGATGGTTCACAATTCCGTTATAAGCAACATTTCAAACTAAAGAAGGATATTACTTGTGCATTCGGAAACTGGATATATAGGACAATCTCTGAAGACCTTAAGGAAATGCATAGCAAATACAATTTTCTCGATACAGACAGGAGTCTCTCAAGTAACCTGCATTTTATGATGATTATTTGCATATCTGTTCCTAATTCCTTCAGGAAGGTTCAGACGCTCGTCACTGTATTGTTCCTCATATGATAATGGTTTAAAATTTGCCACAAGAGCCGCAGTTTTCGGAGAAGAGATGTGTCAATTACATAACCCACCAAGTGTTCAGCTGGTACTTATCTTATCTAACTAGAAAGATGAACGACAAAGTCGACCTCGGTGGAATTTGAAATCAGAAGGTAAAGAGGGACGAAATGTCTCGAAGCATTTTGCCCAGCGTGCTAACACTTCTGCCGATTCACTGACTTTGTACGTCAGACAATAACTTCTCATTTTATCGGTGGCACAGTGTTCATATTTATTTGTACTCGGTGCATATAACGATTTTTTATCGGTTGGCAGATATAAGCAAAGATTACCAAACAATATGTTATCTGAAATTATCAAAAAATAAACAGGCTTCATTTACTTGTAAAGGTCTGTGTACTTCTGACTGACGAGACACATGTCGAAACATTAGGTTTCCCAGAATCCCGTGCGCCATTTTGCCAAGTGCTTTGAACACAATATAGTCGGAAAATTTGGAGTTACTGTCCTATGACGTCTGACAGTAACTACCAAACATATAAATTAATGAGCAAGATATCAGAAAACAAATTTTAAAGTATTTCCTTTGCATCTGTAGAGAGAGAAATCATAACAACAATAAATAATTGAGCATATTGCATTGATTGAAAATACCGATCCATTAAATAGTGACATTGAAATAATTTTGATACAGTTTATAGATATTTCTTCCACTAATAGAAAAATGTGAACATTTCATTTAATACATCTCCTGTTATTGCAAATATCTCTCATGAAATTATTATAAAATTACAAACCACAGGTGGGTATGAAACTATGAAAGTATAGGAATATTATTTACAAAATCGTGAACACTTTCAAATGCAGTATTGCCATAGTATCAAACTCCCAACTCTATAATTCATATTTTACCTCCGAACAATAAGAAATAATAACCTGTCCTCTCTTTGGGAAGTAAACAATATCAAACAGGAGAGTGATAGCAGCCAGAAGCATTAATGATAGAGCGAAAAGCATATTTAATATAACATGGGAACTTCCGCCCTCGGGAGGTAATCGGAAATAAATATGATTTCCTCACTGGAATGCATGACAATACTTTTATTGTGAAACAGCTGTAAGAATACAGTCTAGTATTGCTTAGGAATATAAGTATAATATTCGTACCTGAATTATGAATCATAAACGCGGATGATTATTGGTCCTTAGTCTAGCGACCCTGAAAGAGTGAAACGCCAACTCAACCTCGGTGAGATTTAATCTCAGAAGTTAAAGACGGATGAACTGCAGCCAAGCAGTTTTGCCCGGCATGCCAAAGATTCTACCAGTTCGTCGCCTTAGTGTAAATATGTATTGATTTCAAATTTTGGCAGAGAGCCAGCAATTTCGGGGAGTGGGCAATTGCATCGACCACATTATTCAATTGGTACTTCCTTTATCAACCCCAAAAGGATAAAAGGTTAAGTCGATCTCGGTGGAATTTGATCTCACAACCTGAGGTCGGATGAAATGTCACTAAGCAGTTCTCTCGGCGTGCTAACAATTCTGTCAGCCCATCGCTTGCGAGTTGATTATTTCAATAAATGAACTTGATAAAAACAAAAACAGACACGACAGGATATTCAAATGGAAGGTAGAGCTTAGATGGTCAATTCTGTTTCGTTGATCATATGAACTGAAATCCAAATTTCAACCATCCAGCACTTTCAGGTTTTAATAACTGTTGAAGGAACATAAGGCTCCAAAGTGACCTGGATCATCATTAATCTAAGGTCAGGATAGAAGGAAAGGAAAAAAAAGGAATAATGTATTCATTTCAAAAATTCATCACTCATCCTCGTAGGTAAGGCTTCAAGTGATCCAAGAAAACTTCCTATTATTATTTTCCTTTAACGAAACGTGTTTCAAATAATAGCAATATTTGGTAGCAATATTAAACTTTTAGTTGCAGTTGGAATATCTACACAAACGTACTGAAAATACCATTGTGTAAATCTTGGCTATAATTAAGTTGTGTAACTATTCTTTTCTTAATTCATTTTATAAAGTAATTGGTTACATCTACCAATAAATCACATCTATTAGCTCTCTTTGGTGATCTTATTACCAACGCAATTATGTTCTAACCTAACATAATGAATATGCATCTATAAAACATTATAAAATATATACATTTGCGTGTGTATTTTGGCATGCATATTTGTATACACCGGTATAAAGTAATTTGTAGAATTTGGCCGCTCATGACTTTTCCGATTGTTTTATATGATTTACATAAAGATAGCAGAAAAGAGACATACAAATTGAAATATCTGAATACACTTCGAACTAAGACACGTCACAAACATAAGTTTTGACAAATTTGTTATATATTGGCCTGTAAACTTCAATGTACGTAGAGATGGTAGAGGGGCCAACTTTTGTATAATGAAGACTTCCAATTATAAAAATATAAATTGAAGAAGAGAAATATTTGAAGAAAAACAAGAGAAATAGAGCATATATGAAATATGAAATGTTCTTCGGGTTATTGTAGATGCTGAAATTATATCTTCTACCTAGAATGGACCTTCATGCTTATCACTATATAACAGTGAAAATATCTTTAAGTCTTTATTGATACAGTGTGTCTGTCCAAATCTATAAAGTTTTTCAGTACGATGTTTTTACTGCGAAGAAAATCACCATTAACGTAAGAGGACACCTATTTTCTGATGTACTAGTGAATCCTGATTTTTCTGTACATTGTTATCGTTTAGATTGCATACATATTTAGAGCAGGAAAACACAAAACACCTTTCTTAATGCCTGGATGTATGGAAATGTTGCGATAACCTTTTCCATAATGGTTTTCCACTTGCCCTCTATATATGTTTTGGTTTCACCGATATCTACATGAGAAAACTTTACTCTATATACGAATATTTTAGAGAGACACTTTAACATAGTGTATAAAAATATGATTATTACAATTACATGGAGTGAGAAAATTTGTCGTCTCAATACCAGTACGATTTCAACTATTTACGTTAACTATGGTGACAGCAAGATTTATGTTGCAGCTGTGGCATTCTTGCACATTACTTTATGGAAAATTTATAATTATTGTCTGTAAGGAAATGCTTATATCATAGATTTAGGAACTCTTTGATAATATTAGACGGAATATTTAAAATATTCTGAGGTTTTTGTAATATAGCCTTTAAATCCTTAGGTTGGCATATATGAATATTAATATGACTTAATATATGATAAATTCTAGCCTTAAAGACAGTAAATTTTAATACGTTATTGTAAGAATTAGAAGCACGATTTAAAGATTACTTATGATCAAACGAACTCCAAATAAGCTGATGTTGGTCTGTGTCACCAAGATTTATGTAGTAAAATCGATAAAGAGTGCAGTGAACTTGCTGAGGAGTGGAAAATCCAGCGTTTAGGACAATGTCATTTTAGAGAGAAAAGTTGAAAAGAAAGAAATAAATGAAGCACAGCAGAGTTTTCCCTCCGTTTTGAAAAAATAACAGACCGCAACTTATCAGGAACACAAGACTACGTGAAATTCCAACGTGAGCAAGAAGTAGAAGAAGCAGGCAAAGTTCGGAGATAGGTGAAGGGAAAGGACGAGGTGAGAGGAGATTTGATGAGCAAAACAAGTGTTTAATGAATAAAGAGGTCTTAGGGGCAGAAGAAACGAAGCGTTCGTTTAAACCTGTTGGTGATGGAATACGAAGGTCGAAACTTAAATGCTGTTCCCTCAGTTTCCATGGAAAGCAGATATATTTTGTGCACCAGAGCCGTACATTAATGAGTGAATTATGGAATGAACCGTAGTGTTGAAGTGGGTGACGAAAGATTTGACAGTATGTGTTCCCGAAAGTGCTCATAAAGTCACTGGCCTTTTTCCCAACATAAAGATCGTCGCACATTTGCATATGATGTAATGTATATAGTTAGAGAATGTGCAACAGAACTTATGACCAATATCATATTGTATCTTAGGCCCACTGATGGCAGTAGCATTGTTAATGTTGGGATGTGTTTTGCATCTTCGGTGAATGCGTTCAAACGTTTGTGGTTGTGTGACGCTGGGATTAGTAGAGCTTGTTACTGTAAAATTTCCAAGGATCTTATTTTAAAGGCAAAGAGAAGTGGTATAGAAAAGATTGAAATAACGGCTGTGTTAGAAAGTAGAATACGGAAGTTTTTGGATAAATTTATTGTTCAGTAAAAGGATGTACAAGTGGAAGATGAGAGAAATTTGTTTAAATATGGTCTGCAGGTATGCGTAAAGTTAGTAGGAAACCGATAATGCAGTCAATAAGATGGATGAGGCGGAATGCTATGTCCACAATTGAACCAAAACTTCTGGATATCTGCCTAATACTAAGTCTTCGAATACAGTAGAAATATTGCACAAATGGTTATTTATATTTACTATTTACATTTCACAATTGCTCTAAGGAGCATAGTGCTAAGTATTGTCATGAAATTAAAATCTGTAAATAATTTGATCGGGTATGTTCCAATGATATCTGTTTTGTGGTCATTTATAGTTTGTAAAATGAATAATATTTCGTTATCGAATAATCTATATTTTAAAGATGATAATATTTTCCGAATCAAACCAAAGATACGTAGCGTAATCAACGTGTAGATTTCAGTACCATCACGCACATCTACAGTAGCATCAAGCAGCTACAAACCATTCTTCCTATATTATGTTAACCATTGAGGATAACAAGATTATATAACGATTCAACCAGAAATTATGTAATCCTGCCAGTTAATTTGCTGAAATGCGTATATATTTTATAAAGCTTACAGCAATACATGTTTTGTGTATTTTATTAAAATACATACTTACACATATATACATATATCTGACACAAGACTGCTTTACGTTTGCGATTGAGGACTACCAGTAGGTATCTGGGATCGCTATAGGAACAAGGGGCTTTGATTTCACCAACTTATTTCTCGATTAAGTTGTGGCTTAAATGTTCCGGACTGACCACAGAATTCGGTACATAGACATTTACTAAAAGTAGCTGCCTCAACTTCCACTACAGCCTTAAGCTGGTTCCGGAATCTGGCACATGCGTTCCCCATTGTGTTCCTAGGAAGATATGCAAACACCTCCTTGATCTTGGTCACCAGCTCTACTTTAGTGTTGCATGCTTAGTAATTAGTGTCTTTCTCAACAGTGCCCCACACATAGTAATCCATGGGATTAAGATTGAAGGAAATCGGAATACAGAAATTGTTGCAGGTGAAGAGGTAGAAATTCTGTGGCAACCAACTTTGACTCTTTCCATATGTATGACAAAGAGCCGCATTTTACTGCCATACATACGGCCTTCCAGGGACTGACCAGTGTCAAGCAGCTGAATTGAACCCAACGCTGTGTTCAAAGACAGGATTTAATCCCGGAATGTGGATGGTGTCAGATCGCACACACATACATATAAGTGTTTCTTATAAGGAGTAGCCTCTTCTTAGAAGATGTACTGTGAGGATAAAACCTGCTCTCTCGTATATAATTAATAAAATGTTTCTCGTAATTTTCCAATCGATTCAAATTTAAGTCGAAGAGTCAAGAATAGCATGTTTGCCAACGGCTTTTGACTTACCAGTAACATAAATGTGACAAAATCGTTAGCGTATTGGACGAAATGTTTAGCAAAATTTCTTTCGGCTTCACCTTCTGAGTTCAAACACTACTACGGATGACTTTGCCTTTTATTCCTTCGAGATCGAGAAAATAAGCACCAGTTGATCACTGAGGTTGATGTAATCGACTAGCGCCCTCATACAGTTTTGGGCCTTGTACCTATAGTAAAAAAAAATAATATAAAAATTGGGGATTAGATATATTTTGGATGATGTGTGGGAGACCTGGTGATTATCAGTTTGAGAATGAATCACCTCTAAATTTCTCTATCTATTGAAGAAAACATGTGTCAACGATAAAATATCTCCTTTTGTATTTATATGCGAGCGGGCATTATGATGTGCAAGATTCAACGACGATCTACCTTCCGTTGATATCAGACAAAATATTATGATCGATATAATCGACTAAAATTTTTGATGCTACCCAAAGCAAGCCAACAGTTCGATACTGAAAAGTATAAAATAATAGAACATAAGATTAAGAATTACTATTATACTGAGAACATTTTTTCTTCATGCGTCTAGAATGAAAATTTGCGAATGACACTAATATGTGTGTGTGTGTGTGTGTGTGTGTGTGTGTGTGTGTGTGTGTGTGTGTGTGTGTGTGTGTGTGTGTGTGTG
>JARUKP010000699.1:0-10814 GCA_029874955.1 Octopus insularis | reverse complement strand
GCAACGGCCCCGCTCGAAATGGTGTCTTTTACGTGCCACCTGCACAAGAGCCAGTCCAAGGGCACTGGCAATGGCCTTGGTCGGAAAAAAAAAAAAAACTGTGCTACTCACACAAGAGCCAGTCCAGGGGCACTGGCAACGATAGTTTTAATAATACTTCAACAAAACCGAATAAAGTAAAATTGCAGACTTGTCACCAAACAAAGTCTGAGAAGAATAAGATAAAAAACAAACAAAAAAACACCATTCCAAAGGCACTTTAAACTGAAAATGAAAAAATGATTTGGTATATTATTTTCATTATGCTGAAAGAACACCAATGTTTCAAAACTGCAACATTTTAAAGATTATGAAGTAGAAATTCTTAATTTTTTTTATTTTTAAGTTATTTCCAGTTGGTTCATGACAAGATAAGGTCATTATTCATTTAAGCACTTGGCCAAAAGGATATATGTTTTGTTACTTTTATTACACTGAGTCACAGCTCCAACATGCCTGAAACCAGCTTATTAGTAACATTTAATACACAATAAGCTGAAACAGGTTAAGAATGAAATTAATCAAAAACAGATGAACAAAAAAGAAATTTTTCTGTCTCTCCATGAAGAGAAAAATAATAGTATTATTACTACAAATCAAACTTCTAATTGTATGAGACAACATCTTTATCGTTGTTTTAAGCTTTTACTTGTTTCAGTCATTTGACTGCGGCCATGCTGGGGCACCACCTTGAAGGGTTTTAGTTGAATGAACTTACCCTAGAACTTGTTATTTTTTTGATGCCTAATACTTATTCTATCAGTCGCTTTTACTGAACTGCTAAGTTACAGTGACATAAACACACCACAATTGGTTGTTAAGCAGTGGTGGGGTACAAACACAGACACACACACATGATAGGCTTCTTTCAGTTTCTATCTACTAAATGCACTCACAAGGCTTTGGTTGGCCCAAGGCTATAATAGAAGGCACTTGCCCAGGGTGCCACACAGTGGGACTGAACCTGGAATCAAGTCATTGAGAAGCAAGCTTCTTACCCTGCAGTTATGCCTCTGTGGGTGCTATGACACCTACCAATATTTATCCACTATTTTTTGTGTATTACTAACCATCATTGCTCCTAATCACTGAAAAATTAGTCTTAGTATATCAGCCTGCTTGTGGTACCTCAGAAACTATTGAAGTTAGAAGGGCACATTTTTTTGGTGTCAAAGATTTGACTTTTTCTTTCTTATGATTTGACTTCAAAGATATTTTCTAACATTTCAATGCTCCCTAATTTAAATATGTTAACAGTTAAAAATGTCCTGCATCAGATGAATAACAATATTTACAATGCTCCCTAATTTAAATATGTTAACTACTATTATGTAGATCAACAGTTAAAAATGTCCTGCATCAGATGAATAACAATATTTATGGAAAATTGAAGGCAATAGAATGAAAACAGAACTCTTGCTGTGAATTCTTTCAGATACTGTTGATTACAATAGTCATGAGTGCAAAATATTCAAGTACTGACCACATATGTAGAGACAAGTTAGTAAATGAAAAAAGGTCAAATACATCTGATAATTTAATAGGATCTGAATGTATTCATCATCATCACCATCGTTTAACATCCGCTTTCCATGCTAGCATGGGTTGGACGATTTGACTGAGGACTGGTGAGCCAGATGGCTACACCAGGCTTCAATTTGATTTGGCAGATTTTATACGGCTGGATGTCCTTTCTCACGTGCCACTGTCACGAGTACCGGGAAGGTGGATAAATGAAGCAAGTAGCAAAGAATTAATCATCCTCACCACTGTTTTAACATCTACTTTTTCATGCTCATATGGAATTTGTTGAGGCAGATTTTCTACAGCCGGATGTCCTTCCCATTGCCAAAACTCACCTGCTTCTAAGCAAGGTAATATTTCACTGTGGCCAATCATGTTTACACAGAAGATTGGAGATGAATATCATCACTTGTATGATGGTGATGCTTCTTTACAACTATCACACAATGTCAGGACAAGGAGAAACAAACATACACGTACAATGGGCTTCATTTAATTTCTATTCATGAACCCACTTACAAGAATTTGGTTAGCTCAGGGCTATTGTGGAAGACACAAAGTGCAGTTCAGTGTAACTGAACTTAAAACCACATGATTGAGAAGTAGGCTTTTACACCACACAGCCACTCCAGCACCTCACAAATTTTTAACTGTTCTTTGGTGTGTATGAAAGTAAAGTTGCATTTCAAAGTTAGCAGAACCTTCGCACTTATTTACTATTTGATTCTATAATTTAAGTTGCGAGAGTAAAAACAAACAAAAACAAGTGAATTTTCTGCCTGAAAAACTAAGATATAACTACGCTTATTGGCAACGTACCACATAATTAGTACATATAACCAGGCTTTCAAATTGTTAACACTACTATTCTTTAACTAAACTTTCTGGTACACAAACCAATTAGTCATTAATAAATAATTTATCACATGACACATATTAGATATTGTACTATCTTTACATTACACAATAAAACTGAATTGCTAACTTGAGATTTTCAATTGAAATAAGTTTGTTTTGCATAACTGCAGAAAAATAAGCAAAATTCAAATTCCTCTAAAATGATACCAGTCAGAGATAAATAAAACATGATATCAGAAATTCTATTTAAATTACATTCCATTTAGATACATGTAGTTTGTTTTAAAAGAAAATTAAGCTTTCTGGATGAAGTAAAAATATAGGGAAATTACTTAACTGAATGATATACATTATTTTAGAATTTGATTTTAGGTAAGTATGATCAATTTGAAATTCTCTTTGCAAGGCATTACATTTTGTTTCAAAAGTTAGTCACTAATACAATAGTTCTAGCCTGGATGATAGTCACTAATACAATAGTTCTAGTCTGGATGATAGGTGATGGTCTTAAGCCCATTTTGCACCAGTGGTTTGATTTTCTTTTCTGTGTGTTGGATAATCGAGAATGAAGGTGTTGCTGTGTGAGTGTGTACATGTGGTGTTGAATGCGCGTGCTTGTGTGCTTGCATGTATGTGTTGCTAATTCGAATGGAGTATAAAAGAAAAACATGGATGGCTATGTATTTGAGTGGTTTCTCTTCTTGCGTTAGAGTGTTCTGTTCAGAAATATGCACTTTAGCTCGTGAACTACTGAAAAGAAGACAAATGACAGCCACTTGGGATATTCTCATACAGAAACAATGACAAAAGAATGAAAAAATATAAAAGAAAAAGACAGAGAAAAAATAGTAAAAGTAAGTAGACTGTATAAATGCATTGCATCATTCGTTGTTCAAGAAAACATTATTTAGATTTGTGCTTCTAAAACAAACAATTTTTTTAGGGAAAGTAAAAAGAAAAAAAGTATCCTTTAAAATATAACAATGCGTCTCGATCTTATTTTAGTAACAATAGCAATGGTTACTGAAGTTCAAGGTTAGAGCAGAAAAAAGTACAAGTTATATCGTATACAGAGGAATTGTGGATTATTGTGTTCTCTTTCATCATTTCTCTTATGGACTCTAATCAAATTATGTAACGAAGGAAATGAATGAAAATAAAAAAAATCGAAGACGATTTTCATCTTGGGCACATATCAATAATTAAGATTTCTAAAAGTGAGAAATTCCATATGTCACGAGAAGTTCATCAGGAGATAAGAAGCAATATTTTTACTTTTGTAGACTTTCCGCGATGTTCCAGTAAGCCTGGTTTGAGTAATCGAAAATATATGTAGCAACGTAAACACCTCGAATAGCATCGTCAAGTAGCATAGTCATTTAACCATTGTGCATGTGTTTAAGCCTCACCAAATGTGTTGCCTATTGTATCCCTGGTACTTTATTATATTTATTTTTCAGTATTCGTGAAACAAAATTGATGCAGTTGTACCTGAAGATCAAATCGTATCAAAACCATCTAATTGTAATAGTTATACTGGCAGGTGCATTATTTCTCTGTACTGTTTATATAACTCCTTGCGTAACTACTTCTTAACTTGCTATAATGTAGATTGTTATGATGTTGAATGTCTAAAGGAATGGTACAGTTGTCATTTAACTTATCGCCTTCTTAATGATGAGCATTAGGCCTCTGATTTTAGGTAAGAAATAAATGGCAACTAGGACATCTTGATCCTCAAACGTAAGTACGGAGTAGATATTGGGTGTGCGTGGATTTTGATCTCCCAGTGCGATAAATTCAACATCCTTTTCTTAAACGTAACATATCTTCAGCATATTTTGCACACCCGACGAAAGATGGCAAGTCCGTGCAGTCATCACATCTCGTACACACCACGCTACGCCTCTCAATAGAGCTGATAATTTTGATTGCTAGCACTGCACTCAGACCATCGGCAGTTTAATTTAACTTCTTAATTATTTACAGTACTACAAGGCATATTTATCTATCCACTGACAACTGGCCAGAGATTTCGAACTTATTAGATACATATAAACATTCACCTTTGCTATAGACAGATAGGTTGTGATGAATGAAATGAGGGTGGGCAAATTACTATGTTAGATAAAATTAACATAGTTTTAAGTATTGTAAACTAGTCAAAAGCCATGGTGAAGAAAGTATATAAATAAAGCATTGATTTATTTTTGCGTTACAAAAGAGGTGTAGCAAAAAATGTGTTTGATAATAGTTTTTCGGCAAGAAGCGGGTTGTATTTAGTTTTAGAATGACTAAGCTAATGGAATCGCTAACAATGAAATAATTCTCTCTCCTACTTCATGTACTAAGCGGCGTTTCATTATTGTAACTATTAACATCTTATTAGACTGAACGAGAGAAATTTCAGAATATACGTGTGAGTGTGTGTGTCTTTATAACAGATATACAATACTGTATTGGTTAGTAACAAGAATAGATATATCAACTCTCCGCTTAGTACACAAATACTCTAACCACAGCCCATTTGTGACAGTGAATGTGTGCAGGAATGGAAATGAACGAGAAACAATTAAATTTATTCAACAGTATTCAAAAACTACTAAAGATATTCAAAGGCTGCATAGATGTTCTAGATGCACGATCAAATGCAGATGTGAGTGTCATGTCAAAAGGAAATATAATAAGTCTCTCTTTATTCGTTGTGATTCTGAAATTTCTCTACTGATATCGGTTATAAAAGCAAGTTTATTCGTCAATCGGATTGAGTAGGCAATAAAATGTTGGCTACAGTCGACGTTGGAATTTCATAGGATTTTAAAAGCTAAATAGAATTAAGACTCGGATTTATACTCATCCATTTTAGTTTCACTTATTAATTAATGTTATTCTAGACTGAGTAGTATGAAATATGCACAGATGATGTTTACATTTGAAAATCATGCATTGGAAACCTTCTGAAAGCTTCTGAGAGATTTTCTCAATAACAGCTTCCATTAATCACTCCATTCTCCAACACTACATCACTGCCCCCCCCCACACACACACAGCAATCTAAGACATGAGATAAACTGATATTATTAGTCTGGTTTATTTGACTGCTGTTGTAATTAGTTGATACCAGGATGTCAACACACAGGGACGCTCGGAAAATAAAGGACAAGGCTTCGTTGTGTTTTTATTTATAATTTTATCCTCTCTATTTCATTTTTTTTTTAACATATTTCTCCATGCTAAATTTAGTAATGATATCGGTCTTTGTTTGGGTCTGAAATGTCTTACGTATGGCTTAACGACTTAAACGTTACCAATTACAACTTATTTCGCATTTTTAGTTCAAATCTCATCGTAGTCAACATTACTTCTTGATTTTTCCAGAATCAACAAAACAATTACTTGTCCAGTGCTGGGCTCAGTATAAATGATTATAATCAAGGCGGCGAACTGACAAAATCGTTAGAGCATCGGGTGAAGTGCTTAGCGGTATTTTCGTCTGTCACTATATTCTGAATTCAAATTCCGCCGAGGTCAACTTTACATTTCATCTTTTCGGGGTCGATAAATTAAGTACCAGTTGAATAATGAGGTCAATGTCATCGACTATCCCCCTCCCCCAAATTTCAGGCCTTGTGCTTATAATGGGAAGGATAATTGATCATAATCTCTTTCTTAAAACCTGTGACCTGGTAACCAAAATTATTTTATATTTTTAAAGTTAATCATCACCTCTCTTCCATTTCACTCCTTTTTACTCCATTTCTCTCCTCTTCGTATCCTCTCGATCGCTATCATCATCAGCTCATAATCATATATTCGTGCATTAACCTTGCTCACTCTATACCTCATCAGCTAGGTTGCCAATTCAATTTTTCCACAAGCAGTTTTTTCTGACTTGACAAAAAATGATATTGCAAAGGGAAGAAAGTGCTTCTAATCGTGACTTGTTCCTCAATTATTAAACTTTTATTTAATGTGCTTCTTTTTTCTACCATGTTACTTGAGTAAATCTTAGATGTTTCTAGCAGAAGTATGACTGTATGCTTGCTCTTAATTCGTATTATGCTGTCTTTTCTTGATGAAGTGAAGACATTAATTCTCAGCGTATCACTGCAAATGGGTATGTGGAGACGAGTGAACAAATGCTGTGATACAACATATGTAGTAATATCACGTGTACTGTGTGAAAATTTGTTTTTCAAAGTGAAAGTGTAGTTTTGTATCCATTAGATTACTTGTTGTTACGCTCCCTGTCAGCTCTGAACGTGGAGATCTATGACTGGTAACCATTCCGTTTTTCTTTTTTTTTTTCAAGAATAGTGTATATACGAGTAGGATATCTGATGTGTCCTTCCTTTTCTAGAACTGTAGTGTATCATTTGAAGTGGAATTCTTTGCCGTTTTTAACAGCGATAGCAAACAGATTGAGATTGTCCTTTAATTTGTATGATTGTGAAATGGTAATTTAAGAAATGTAAAACAAAATAAAAAAAAACATAGTACTTGATCTGTTAATTAAAACCGTATCCAATACCACTGGTAACCAAGGCTAAATTAAATGATCACAAAGTGTGCTTAAATCTGGGTCTGTCACGCAATTTTGGAACAACTTTGATATATTTTTTTTTTCTTAAATCCAACTGAAAACCCGAAAACTTAAGAAAGAAAGTGAGTAGAGACATTCCCAAAGCAAACAAAGAATAAAGAAGGAAAGTCAAGGTAATGTGGAGGGGGTCGTGTGGGATTATGACCTGTCACATGCTATAGCCTGAAACAGTCCAAATTTTAAAAGATAACTGATTTACTCGTTGATAAGTATAATCATGAAACTATAGATTTCTTGTTAGCAAGTTAATTATAATTTTTTTTATGACTGGCGCACAGCAGTGTTTTGTTAGAAGCATAAACAGCTTTAGAAAAACCTAGAGGGTCTTAATTAAACTGGCGCCGGTCCTGCAGGTGACTTATGTCAGGACAAGTTAAATGAAAATAACGCTCAATATAAATTTTCTCTCATTAACCTTTAACATTTGGAAACGAGTAAAACATGTGTCAGTAACACTACTTAATCCGAAGAAGATTATTCAGTAACGGATACTGCTAGGACCGATATTGTAATGTATGCTGTGGCTGAAGATGAGGAAAAAGAAACAGAAACATTTAACTAAAACTCAAATACAGTTTAATTTATAATTCAAATATGGGTAAGATGCGAGAATATTTAAAATTAAAGACACAATGTTAAAGAAATTATTGAAACTTGTTAGTTCCGACGCGAATTATCGGGGTGGCTTTATAAGGGTAGGAAGTGTTTTTAGGAAGTGATTTAAGTAAATTAGTGCCTCGAAATACGAAAATGAAAATTTAATAAAATTAACAGTCAAAAGCTTTGTACGATTATTCGAATGCATTTCAGGAAGTTACTCACAACAGATTCTTTTTACTTGGTTAATTTTTTAATGGTTTCAGTCACTGGACTTCGGCCAAGCTGGTGTGCTGCTTCAAAATGTTTAAGCTGAACAAATCGACTGATGTATGTATATATTGCATTGGAAGTTGTAAAATATCCGGATCTAAGTAAACGGATATCGGCTGTCGAATGGAAAGAGATAAGCACAAAAAGGCACAAACAATGAAAGACATACATAGATATACTCACGCACGCACACACACATGCTAGGGACGGGTTTCCGTGCAGTTTCGTACTCCAAATTCACATATTCGCATAAGTCAAATTTGTTCATGCGTTTGATCAAAATAATAAAGATATAAAAATGACCCACTGATAATTTTTCATACCCATTTGATCAAAAGTGAATGTGTGCAATTCAAAATACCTGAGTTGCATAAATTGTCTGGTAAATAGAATGTTCTCAGTGGTCAACTTAAATGTTAATCTACAGAGAACTTCTGCAATTCTGGAAAAATTTGCAGAAGCAATATATAATCCGTTTATAAACTGATGCACACATATTTAAGAAGGAATGTATGTACATCAACAGCTTATTATTATTTGTTTGTTTTTATTTTGAAAAAGAATGCTTACTACTATAGGGATAAGGTCCAAAATTTGGTGGTAGGGGCTAGTCGATTATATCAACTCCAGTGTTCAAAGGATGAAACGCAAATATGATTTAAGCCGTCTTTGAAATAAGTTCGTAGACGACATGCATTGGTTCCAGTGTGCTAAGAATTCTGCCAGTTCGCCGGCTTTGTGGAAAATAATTACAAAATACATAAGGTACACCCATTCCACCCATAGTATTTTGCTTTTGTCTTAAAAGTGAAATGGTGGAAATCTATGCCATGTTTTTGAGGTCTTTGAAGAAAAGTGAGTATTGCACTGAATAGGTAAAATATCCCATGTTCGATTATATTTGCATCGAATCCAATAAAGTATGCTGAATTTTCAACTCAGAGGAAACAGAATTAAAATATCGGCTTCGTTTTGTGAAGAAAAATATAACCCTGTTGTTTCTGAAAAATTTGGTCGTAAACCATCCATGCATTTCAATTTGTATTTACTTTTTGAAATACACAGAATTCTAAAAGATACAATTCCTATGACAGATTCAGTTCCTATGATACCGCGTTTAATGTGACATCAAATCTCATGATCTCTAACTAAAAAGAAAAAACTGCTGTTTGAAGCAAAATGTACACATTTTACTTGCAATATCTTGATCAAATTCCAGCAACAAAATATTCAATGTTACTGTACGAAGCATAGCTGCGATTAAAGAAAGTGTTTTTGGAACTGCAAAATATTATTACATGGATTGTAAAATAATATCAGATATACTGCAAGTGATGCAACATGCACCATACATCTTTGATAGTCATCAACAAATAAGTCTTGACTAAAACAGTACAACACTGGAGTCAAGTTACATCATCAAACTATTTCAACAGGACGAAAAACCTAGTATTTCCTGTCATCTCTCTCTATATGGTTGGCTTGCCACCTTTCAACACGTTTTTTTTTTTATCCAGCGCAATGACTCGCAGTCAAATTTGCTGGATTGAAATTTTTAATTGCTGATTGCTCACCATAAAGTAGCCTGATTTGCTTGAATGTTACCTTTAGTAGATAGAATCCAATGTGATTAGATGCACCAGTGACATTAAAAATATACACTATTTGAGTTGTTGGTAAATTTCTGGAAAAATAATGTCACATGGTAGGTAAAGATATGACATATGCTTAAAATTTTAATCAGAGATCTAATATATTAATTTCACTCCAATCTTCTCTTCCGAATGCTGTTGGAAATTAATCAGGAAAGCAATATTTTCTAGAACAAGCCTCTACTGAAATATTTACCTTCTAAACTACTTTGGTCCTACTGAAAACGCTAAAATGTTCCACAGATAATGAAGAACAGTATTACAATCTCTTGGTAGCATTTGAATATTTTGTACTGAAAATTATATAGAAGGCAACCAAGATACTCAAATACAAGTTTAGCTAAAAGGGTAAACGACAAAAATACATTCTTTTAATGTCTTCCAGAAAAAAAAAAAAAGAAAACAGATTACACGTCATTAACCCCAGTAAAGTGTTCTTCAAGATCTGAATGATGATATACTTTAGATTTGGGTTTATATTGATAAATAATATTGAAATTTAGCATATCCACAACCTTCAAAATACTAGTTTCGAAAGATATAATCTTCATTAAATTCGGTATCAGAATGAATTTCTAGAAGAGTAGAAGGCAAATTCAACCACAGCAGAATTATAGCTCAGAAAATATACATTCCTAAGTAGAGTGCCTTCAGGCACTCCAGTGATTCTGTCTCAATGCAGCTTTTGGTTGATAAATAATATTGCCATTAACTGCATATACATCTTTGTCAAACGAAAATGTAATAGTGCAAGCGGCTACAGAAATTGCGGGTCTGCATATTTTTAAATACACCGTATTCGACGTTAGCTACTAACTAGATGATCAAACTCAATCACCATTTGAAAACTTTAAAAAATCCGTGTGAAATTGATCATTTGGGGTCTGTATCCCCATTACCTCTATACGCATCGTGATTTTTCTTCAAGATATTGACGATTGGCTAAGATTCTTAATTCTGAAAGTTTTTCAAACACATATATTGCATCATTCATATACTTTAAGATTGAAAGCACTCGTCAGAAGTAATTAATGGTGGTTGCTCACTTGAAAAGAAATTGAAGCAATGGTGAAGAATTGTCAGTGTTGTTTATTAGCAATGAAAGCATTGCCTCGGTTTGATTCACACCCATGGTTTCCACTGCAGCAGCTTTAGGCACGCATATCTATTGATTTTGTCAGTCCAATGCGCGAAGTTTGTGTTTTTCAATCAAATAGTTGCTCCTTCAAAACAATTTGAAGCTTAAGTAATACTTGGAGAAAATTCGT
>JARUKP010000698.1:0-10815 GCA_029874955.1 Octopus insularis | reverse complement strand
ATAGATAGATAGATAGAGAGAGAGAGAGAGAGAGAGAGAGAGAGAGAAAGAGAGAGAGAGAGAGAGAGAGAGAGAGAAAGAGATCAAACTTTGAGTCTGAGAAATTCTATTTTTGTACCAAACAGTTAAGCATCGTACATATGTAACACACAAGCACAAGTGTATATTCTATAGTTCGTGTTTTGTACGAAAACAGATATCACAGTAGGATGCTTCCGTGTCATATTTATTAATGTCCTCTCTTAGTTCACATCAAACTCCATTGATGGGTTCTGATTATTGTTAAACTAGTTAATAATAATGTACTTGTGGGAAAACTAGTGGACAACATGGAAGGAACAGACGACATTTCCTCCTGTTTTCTTTTATTGAAAGGTAGTCTTGCTTGAGTCATTACTTGAGAGAAACTGTGGTTAGTTTTTCTCCTATATCCACCTAAACTAGTGAATTGTCATTTAGAAATATTCAGTGAATATGTAAGCGTTGGCGTAGCTGTGTAGTCAGAATTTTGCTTCCCAACCTAATGGTCCCGTTTCAGTCCCACTGCGAGTCACTTTCAGCAAGTGTTTTCTGCTAAATCCTTGGGCCGACCAAAATGAGTGAATTTCTCAGTCTTAAATTGAAGTGGGTGGATTTGGTAGACAGAAACTGAAGAATTCCGTCGCATGTGTGTGTGTGCGTGTGCGGGTGTGTATGTGTGTGTGTGTGTGTGTGCATGTGCATGTATGTATGAGAGTGTGTGCACGTTTGCGTGTGTGTGTATGTGTGTGCGTGTGCGTGTGCCTCTGTGTTTGTACCCACCACCACTTGACTACCGGTATGGATGTGTTTCAGTCCTCATAACTTACCTGTTCGGCCAAAGACACCGATAGAATAAGTGCAAGGCTTTAAAAATATAAGTTCTGAGGTCGATTCGTTCGAGTAAAAGTCTTCGAGGCAGTGTCTCAGTATGGCCACAGTCTAATAACTGAAAAAACATAAAAGATATACCAATGCTCGTGAGAAATTATTGACTGCCTTGATTCTCATTTCAAAATTTTGTATAATATATGACACATGGTTCCTAGGTAATGCATCAGCTTTTCATTGTGTTAGGCAGAGATAAGGATATGGGATTTTCACCAGCCCCCATTCTGCATTCAAGTCACTCCACTCATGGTTTGTCATTTTACACTATATATGGATCTTCCACAGAACCGATTTCAGCAACTGTAACCACTCTCTATAAAAACATTGTCTTTTTGAAAAGAAAAAAAAATATTCGTGATTGTTATTCATTGGTGTTGATTTTCATTTCAAATCTATTAGAATCCTTTCAGCATTCTTACAATAGTTGCAGAACTAAATTCCTTTGCTAAAAGCTATTTTTATTGATACGGAAATGTTGGAAACTAGTTGATAGTGCTAAACTTAGAAAACATTCTGTACAATTAATTTTATCTTGGTTTTGTGCATCCGAAAATAATGATGTTTGAGCCAGGAAATAATTATAGACAGAGAAGCGTATATCCTCACATAATGTATTATTCGTTTGATTAATATTTTGTGTCACTTCATATCACAGCAATCTATCATCAAAAACAGCAAGCTTCATACATCCGCTGACAATGCATTAATTTCAATGGAGACACTACTTTGCTCAAACAAATCAGATGAATTGCAAATTGAAAGAAAAAACAGGTGCTAAATAGGTGATTATATAGAACGGTTGGTGGGCATAATTTAAACAATTATTTACCAAATTCACTTGCCGAGACTAATATTCGGATAGATTAGATAAATCATACGACTCTGTAAGGAAGTGTTCATATAAATACCAACGTAAGGTCGAGAATAACAAAATATTTCAACAAAACTAAATATTTTTTATGCATTTCGGTGTCGTACTGTCGCCACCATATAAACTGCATTAGTAACGCAATCTTTAAAGAAAATAGGTTAAGCAAATTTTCACTAATTACCACGACACACTTGGCCATAATACATTTTGATAAACTTTCAAAACTCTTTGTATAACTAATTTCACTAAGTTAGACTTCCGCAGAATTCAGTAAGACATGAATCACTTGCACAGATATAAACATTATAAACTTTCAACAAGTAATAGAAATACACAGGATTAAAGGAAATTTTGATATAAAAATACTACACATAAAACAGCACCAGCCGCTAATGTTTTCCCCGTGCACAATCATCCAAAATTGCTATCATTATCCCATAAATCCAACTCAATAATAACGTTGAATGTACAAGGTCTCTCACATTTCACGAATCGAACAAAAGTATCATATCTCAGAGACCTTGCATACGAAGAAAAGACAATTTGTGTAACTCTGAGTGAAACGCCCCTCATCCCACATAGTGGATGCGGAAGTACATATGCCAGGTTATGTTCTACACAGAATTCACTGCAGAATGCAGAAGCAAGGAGGTATAGCGCTCTTCATCAGTGAAGATCAAGCAACAAATCTTCCTCTCTCCTACTCCAATACATTACGCGTTACACTAAAATATGCAATTGACTTCAATTTGATTATAGTCATTACGTACCGTCTTCCTAATGCGGCTAAATTCGTGGATGCTTTCTCGCTTATAATTCAAACTTTAAGTAAGATTAGTCCACTGGTCAATATACTGTTAACACGGGACTTTAATTTTCTTAATCTCAGCTGGCCCGACTGCTACATCCAACCTGGAACTAAAAAAGAGATATATGAGCACTTTTCTCGATAACAATTTTTCATGCAATAAATCATTACTTCTCCAGCGAGACATACTCGACCTAGTCTTTACTTCCAATACAGACTTCATTCACAATCTGTAGATCGTTGCAACAGCTACAGCTAACCACAACTTTACACAATTACCTATATATGGTTCAAAGAAGGCAACATACACAACTAATATCAAAAATGGTTCATCCCTCATGAACTTGAATTTCACGGAGACCAAATGGAAAGAACTCGAAACTGAAATCCTCGAAACAAACTGGTCAGCAAATTGACTAACTCATTCTGACCGAGGGAATGACGTTTAGGTACGAAGAGTTAATCAAGATTTGTTGAAAGCATACTCATATAAATATGTCAATCCCCGCAAGAACTTGATTTCATGAGATAGACGGATACTAATGCGTAATGGAACCAAATTAACAAAGCAACTAAAAAACCAAATTTACTCAACAGGTGAGACTGCTAGAAAAAAAGAAATGTAAAATCATTGAACTGGACCTATATCTTATGGAGGAAAAAACTTTGCTGAAGGCAATCCGAGAAGTGTGGAATGTAAAGTCTAATCCCAAGATTTTTTTTCACTTTGCTAAAGAAAACTAATCTACATACACCCATATTTTCCCTCTATTAGACCAAATCGGATCATCATGCACACCCTTGAACCGACAATTTAACAGTGCATTTTCTCAACCAATAATTTACAAAATAGTTTATAACTCAAACGAAATCTTTTATCCACAGAATTCAACTGAAGTGATATGTCTAGAAATTAATGACATTATGGAAGATGCTCGTATTAATGACCTAGATTCAAACTCAACATCGGTACTAGACAGTCTCCCTATCATATTGTTAAAAACGTGGAAAAATAACCAAACTACTACAGATACTATTTCAAAAGTCGCAAAATACTAGCATATTCCTGGAAACACTCAAAGATGCAATAGTAATAGCAATTCACAAAGGAGGTCGCAGGGTTAAAGTAAAAAAATTACAAGCCTATTTTCTCACGTCCCACACCTAAAATTGTCGAGCGCATTGTCCGATAAAGAATAATTACTTAACTTGACGTAAACAACTTCTTAGATAATGAATAACGTGGTTTCCGGACTGGACGAAGTTGCCTGTCACAACTATTACGGCACCATAACACTATCCTCAATATTCTCTTGAGATGAATGAACACTGACTGTAAATACCTTGCTTTTGCTAAAACGTCTGACAAAATTGAACGTGGAATTATTTGTCTTAGGGATCTTAGTATCAGAGAAGAACTGGCAAGATGGTTCTTTGACTTCCTACGACATTTCATACGGTTTCACCTCTGCAAAATCACATGTAATACGTGGTATACCTGAGGGCATGGTTTTAGGGCCATTATTATTTATCCTCACCGGACCAGGTATCAACTCACACTTGTACTTGGGCAACGTAACCAGTTACGTTGATGACACTAAAGTATCGATAGCTTTCCAAAATCCCAAAGATGCCCTCACATTCTAAAATGAGCTAAACCTGATTTATCAATAGGCAGATAAAAACAATATAAAATTTAATACATCCAGATTTCAGGTTCCCCATTGCAGAAGGGAATACACATAAATCACATTATTTGAAACCAGATAGCACAACGATTGAGAACACTGACATGTGGGATTTAGAATTAAACATGTCAAATATTGCATCTTTCATCAGTCACATCACCAATCGTACCTTTAAATGCATGGATTTCTTAGGATTGGTGCTACGAACCTTCGTGACAAATAAAAAAAACCCCGTTACGCTGACACTATGAAAAGTTTAGTCCAGAGCATGTTAGATTACTTCTCACAGATTTGATCTCGAAACTCATCCGGCCTCATAGTAGCAATCGAAGGGTTACAAAAACTCCTTAATTATTGAGATCGCCTGAAAGCTCTATGTCTCTACTCTCTCTTGAATGCAGAAGAGAGAGATATACTATCATATACACATGCAAAATCCGGGAAGAGCGTGTTCGAACTTCCGCATTTGAGAAAAGTTTAATTCATGAAATGGTAGACACTGTCAGCTTCCAAATATATGATCTTTAATATCACGATCAAAAACACACTATCGCAGCAGTCTGATATTTAGAGATCCTCAATTGTTCAACTACCTACCTAAAGAAATCAAAAATTTAAAACGGACCTCTACTGAAATATTAATAAAAACTCATTAATTGGATAGACTCGTACCGGACCAGCCAATATTCAAAGAACTCTCGTCGGAGATCAGTTGCTACAAATTCAATCATAGACTAACGTCTAGCCATAAAGCGACAACAAAACTGAATGAAGCTAAACTAAGGCCGACTTTGCCTTTCATCCTTTCGGGGTCGATAAATTAAGTACCAGGTGCACACTGGGGTCGATGTAATCGACTTAACCCATTTGTCTATCCTTGTTTGTTCCCTCTATGTTTAGCCCCTTGTGGTAAATAAAGAAATAAGAAATAAGAAATAAGAAACAAAACTAAGGCGGTGCTCCGGCACGGCTGCAGTCGTACGACTGAAATCATTGAAAGAATAAAAAGAATTACAATTAAGAGCAATGTCAAACGAATGACGATAATACTAGGTACAATGCAAATGAAACTCAATTTCCGGAAATTAAATAAAAGAATTACATGGAAAATACAGTAAATGAAAAATACTAGTAAATATTTGTAATTAACACTTACATAAAACAGGCAATAGATATACATATATATATATAGTAACTAAATGCATCAAAAGTTATAAGAATTTGAAACAATTTCATTCTACTCTAATTGCGATAACGCTTGCTGAGCATGTACTCCTCAAAATCACTTTTTAAAAACTCCAAAATGGACTGCACGGCTTAAGCTATGACTAAATTTTATTGGTACCTGAGTCCTTCAGCTAATCATTACTCAAACTTAATGGCTCCATAAACTATACTCATTCCAGGCATCTGAACAACTAAATCGAATGACTAACCCAGGATATAGACAAAACCCTTCCATCACAATATATTCTTCTGAATCGCTACCTCTTTTTTGTTTTACTTATTAACTTCAGATTTTTTTCTAAAATGACTGTTATAACACATGATATATTCTATCCGAGTCAAATCTGTTCTCTAGTTTGTACTATAAGGTGAAGTCATTTAATTTAACTATATTACTAACAATGTTGAAAAAGAACACGTTAGTCACGATGCATCCAATAAAATTTCCTTTACTTAATCGGATACTAAATAATGGACTAAATATTGCATAGCTATACTTTATGCATAACATGATTTAATTGATTGCTGCGGGTGGTAAAGTATTGTTTCCATAGGTATTGGAGAATTTATGGATGTATGACTAAGTATAAAATATCTCTGCTTATTCGCAAATGCATCAATGAACAAACTATGATCGAGATTACTTGTTCGGAATAAATATATAACATTGCTCACAGGGAAAGCCAATCTTGAACAATGAAAACGTATAGAATAATAGATTGTCAATAATCAAGTAATGATTAGATTAAGATGAGACGAAAATAGCTTTAGAGTTTAATGGCGAAAAGATTGAGTTTTTGCAATATCTTTCAAATACACATGCACATGACTCCCACACTCTAGTCTTCTCTGGCTGTAAATATGTAACACAAGGATGAATAACGGTGCAACACAAAGTTACAGAGATATCCTGTAGTAAATGTCGTTAACTTAAAAAAATACGCCAAAAATGGTCACAAAGGCAATTTGATATAACATAGATGTTACTTGTAATATCATTATCTAATATATACCAAAGAATAGACGTTCTTCAAAGGTCGATATATGCTGAGATAAATTGTAAAATGAACTGAATCAACTGTTACTTTATCATTTGGTTCACCCCAAAGACATGAAAGTTAATCTTCATCCTATACGATCCACAATCTATACTTTTGTCGCTCGTGTTATTTAACCCCATTCAAGCATGACAGTGTAGATCTATCGCCAAAAGCGTCACAGACGTCTAGTTTTCAGTCTTTGATTATCTAAGATTATATTGGCTAATGTCTCCATTTTGGTGAGGATGTTTTAAGCTGGCGTATCCTAACTTGAAGTGGATCAGATTCTTATTTTATCAGACTGAGCCACCATGTAGAGATCCGTTTTTGCCTCGAATATCATTCTTTATTACTTCTTGTTTTTGCGTAAAGAAGTAGCTACAAGTTATATTTAAAACAATATATGGCAATGGGTATAACATACACAGTAAGTCTGAAATGAACAAAGTGAGTATATTAATGTCTTATCTATAGAGAGCTTTAAAGGAATATATATGAAAAGTCTTAGGAATTTACGTAGATACTTAACATATGAATATGTGGTCCTCATCCATCTTATCTAGTAAGTTTTTACCAGCTTGAATTCCTGTGGAAAAAATGTAAGCATGAGCCTTTTGCACGAGACTGCCCTGACGATATCTGGTCAACGAAGATATTACATCTAAAACTCTTAACCTGGGTCAAACCTTCTGAAACACTGTTTACATAGTGACTAGATTGAAACATGTGTAGGCGTTCCTTTTGTTTATTTTGTTAACGTATATTCATGTAAATTTTATTTGTATTAAACTATTTGTTATGCTCTTATTGTGATACAAATAAAATAAGAATCCACAATATCTTTTCCCCGTTTTCTTATAATAATACATATATATTAGACTGTTCATCCCTATATATAGAAAGAATTCTCCCGATATATCTATACTATAAAAGGTCATTCATAAGATCAGTTGATGTCTGGATTTTATAATCCATAAGGAGGACACTATATCCTCAAATTGACTATATATATATATATATATATATATATATATATATATATACAAATAAAAGGGTAAAGGATTATCAATTTATTAATTTATCAATAAATGAATAATTAATAATTTTTACCAAGCCCTTCAACTGTGGCTGATCCCTTAATTATGCTTATCAGACATTAGACTTAAGTTTCAAAAGTTTATAGGCAGAGGATTGGAATTTATGTTGATATAAAGCAATTTCTTATTAGGTGTACAATAATAGTAACTTTTTTTTTGTAATATCTATATTATAATTATATCTCAATTATAAACTATATTTAGCTCAATTTAGATTGGTATCAGCTGCGGTCTCTAAGCTCATCTCTTTGAATACATTGATCAAAATCTTTCCAAAAGCATAACCATTGCGTCATTAATACTTCGGAAAATGAATAGCCAGCCCATCATCACGGTAGAAGCCGGACACTATAAAGCTTTTGAAGTAAGTGTAAAATGCGCAAACTTATCAATATAGAAGTCTCAGACCCATCGACTAATGCCATGCCAACCTCAAAAAATCCCTGGTCATTACGTTTAATCTTAAAATACTTATGATAAACTTGGAAATATTTCTTAATATTGAGAATAAAAGTACTGAATTCTAAATGTTTTTTTTACAAGAAGTTATTCAGTTATAGACGAGTACAACTCTGCTGTATCAAACTGTATACATTTACAACGTTGCTTGTTATTTATGTCACTGGACCACTTGATCACTGACATTATTATTCCGCTGGGAAAAAGATGTGTTGTTGTGCTTAATGTTAAAAATGATAGAAACTAGAATAGTTTTATTGCCATGACCTCTATCATTCATAATTCATACGCATTAGCACTGCAGACCTAAAAAATCTAATATCATGTACTTTAATATATAACATATACATACATACATACATACGCACATACATATATAACACACACACACACATACACACCTATCTAACGGGATACAAGGTGCGTGCATTTTCATTCAAACTATGTCTCAGAATTCCAGCCTGTAGCATAAATTCTTGCAGGCAAGTGAAAGTTCAGGGACTGCAATGGCCTGGAAAATATACTGCAAGTATGTCTCTTACAGTATTTTCTGAGCCTTTCAATAACGTTTATTTCAGATAAATTAACACCACCGAAAAGAAATTTTATTTTTTCATTTTAAGTCAGCGATCATTTAGCAGACTATATAATAAAATATATTGGCTGATAACCGTTGTGTATGGATGACATTTAATCAAAATTTAAATCGTTGTATATTTCAAAATTTTACTTGTAATTTAAGTGTGTGTGTGTGTGTGTGTGTGTGTGTGTTCACTATCGGAGGTATGAGTACTGAGTACCATGAGTCGGTCAGTGTCATGCTATTCTGGGTTTCGTTCATGGATGCACAGGCTGTTCGGGCAAGTTAAAAGACCTTGAGCACTCACGGGCGAAACCCAGAGTAGCAAGGGACTGATTTGCTTAAAATAATATATGTGTGAATGAACGTACGTTGTAAGAAGCGCGAAGGGCATGTTATGGAAAATTGGTTGCGATGCGGTTGTCCCAGTGACAGAAAAGAGTGATTTTTTCTGGACAACATTCAGTGATTAAGACGTTATATGGAAATATAACTCGGAATGAAATGAATCCGAACCCTAAACTGTTGCAACATTAGGTTTTCGGATAGAGAGAATGAGATTTATAGTACTGTGCAGTGACGTCCAGACCGGCAATTGGTATAGCTTTCCATCTCATAGTTAGGCGTTTGACCTTTCAGAATCTTCCATTCACACACACACACACACACACACACACATATATATATATATATATATATATATATCACTCCTTATCTTCCGTGTCTTTTCTGCAGGGTATGGAACCTCTGCTCTTTTAGCCTCTCCCAGTAGTCCATTTGTTGCACTGGGGAAATCTTCTAGGCCTAGTGGGGTTGGGTTGCCTCGAGTTCTGTTGTTAATTTAATGATTTGTGACACCCATAATTGAAAGCGGTAATCCAGTCGACAAGGGCGTCTCCATCAGAGTTAAAAGGTTTTCTTTTCCGTCTTCTTGAAAGCCTCAGAATCCAACCGCTTGTGTTATATTCTTTTAAGAATGAGTAATAAATTCAATGAAACGCGTATTATTATTGATAACAAATTTACTTTATATATATATATATATATATATATATATATATATATATATATAAGAAAAATTCAGAGTTACTTTCAAAAATGGAGGAATCTCAAAACAAAATGACGATGAAATGATGGCACAATTTCGAATAATTCTAAGAAACAGATAACGGACAAAACGCCTTTAGCAATACACGGTTTGGCGAGTTTGTTATTCATTGGTACAGCGTTCAAATCTCGTTCCATTCTTTTCCTCTTTCTTTTCTGCGATGTAAAATTTTAAGTCCGGCGATACATCGTTTCATTATTTTTTGCAGTTTTTGATTTTCTTGTTTCAAGATTAAAAAAAAAAATGCATTCAGATTGATAGAATTGATTGGCCTTGAATTTGAATACCATTTTGCTCTCCGAATAAAATTACTGGATAATGTTTAGCGATGTTTATACAATCGGCGAGTAAAATTAAAAACTACGAATTTACCGATGGTTTATATATATATTCTCAGAACGCATTGCAATTACCAGACAGTATATTTTAAGTTATGTTCCATTTGTGTCTGTCCTGTACTTCAAGATTTTCACATTCCTGTGTATTATTTATTTAGCATGGTATAGCCAATCTCTAGCAGATCGACTTATCCTGTAGAAAACCGTATTCTGAACACTGAGACCAAATTCCCAACATCGACATCATACTACGTGGGAGGGTAAGTGACGGCATCTCATGTGGGAGAGTAAGTGACGGCATCCCACATGAAAGATATTTGTAGGCAGTGACACAATAGGCTGACAAAACGATACTCTTTAAATCTCTCTCTCTCTCTCTCTCTCTCTCTCTATCAATCTTCTGTTGCCCTTTGAATTTCTTTCTCATTCTCGTTGAGAGATGGTTGGTGACGGCGTGAGGTATGATTTGACTTCATTAAGAAAAGACAGCTGGAAACCAGAAGAACTGAGAATATCTATATGTAAAGACACATACATCAGTTCTATCGGATATGATGTATGTGTGCACTGATCCAAAGGTCCAACGCATCTCATCTAGAGGAAGGACCAATGACTTGGGATTCAAAGGCCCAAACTTATTCAATACCTTACACAAAAACCTGAGACACTTACATAGAGTGGGGTTAGATG
>JARUKP010000697.1:0-10821 GCA_029874955.1 Octopus insularis | reverse complement strand
TACTGAACTAAGTTTTAATGCTGAAGTACCAATCGTGTATTCATGTCCATTGAATTGGTCTGGCAGTAGGGTCAAGTTAAGGGGCTCCTGATGCTACTACTTCACTAGTAAATAAGTCCCCCACCATCGCTTGACAACCAATGTTGGTGTGTTTACGATCCCATAACTTAGCGGTTCGGCAAAAGAAATAGATAGAATAAGTACTATTCTTTGTAAGCCTAGTACTTATTCTAAGTCTTGGGGTCGATTTTTTCGACTAAAGGCAGTGTTTCAGCATGGCCGCAGCATATGACTGAAACAAGTAAAAGAAAAGAATATATTGGTTACAAATTTTGGCAGAAGGCCAGCAATTTCAGAGAAGGGGATAAATTGATTTCATCGACCCGTGTTTAACTGAGTGTCAAGGGAGGTAATTAAAAATAAGTTTTCACACCAGTAATAAGTTTTTAACTCTGGCACAAGGCCAGTGAATTTGAGGGAAGGATGAAAGGCAAAGTTAACCTCGGCGGCATTTGAACTCGGAAAGTAAAAATGCAAAAGAAATATTGATTTCAAATCTTGGCCCAAGGCCAGCAATTTTTTGGTGGGGGGCGCAAGTCGATTACACTGATCCCAGTGCTCAATTAGTACTCATTTTATCGGCCCCCAAAAGAATAAAAGGCAAAGTCGATCTCAGCGGAATTTGAACTCAGAACACAAAGGCAGATGAAATGCTGTTAAGCATTTTGCCTGACGTGCTAACGATTCTGCCAGGTCACCGCCTTATTCTGAAGTTTTAGACTTCCATACATTATGGTAACTGAATGAAATAAAACACTGGCTTTTATATAATTTTTTACCTATTTCTTTGAAAAATATAAAATTTTCCCTTCGTCTAATTTTGTCTTGACCAACTTGGCTTTCTGCAAAATAGCTTTCGACCAATGTCGCCGATGAATATTCTAAACCCATAAAAGTATATATATATATATATATATATATATATATATATATATATACATAAATGTGTGTGAATGTATATTGTATACATGCATATATATATGTATCTATCTTAGTAAACAGAGACGCGAATAAGTGGCATAGCTCCCACGTCCATCCATCTACACTATTTTCGATAATCTTTGAATTGTGAAACCGGTTCTTTTTTTTTTTTATATGTAAATAAACCTCATTAAAAACTAAAGTGCATTTCCAGTTTCAATACTTTACACTCTACATACGTAAACGCATACATAACTTTGTCGAACATATTTGCTTATTACTGAATTACGTACTCCAAAATTCGATGAAAATGCGTATGCATATTCGTGTACACAAACAAACAAACACACAGGTTAGGTCTGTAGTGTGTGCAGACCTATCTATGAAACAAGTACGCTGCTGTGAACGTATACCTTTTTCGAAACCACTTATCAGCGACCTGCTTGCAATTGATATATTCAAATCTATTCCTTTGTTGATAAGCTTTTTCTCCTCTTTTACCAAAATAAATGAAAAAAAAAAAAAACCCCAAAAAACAACAAAAGCAAATAAACAAGACAATTCTCATATTTTTTAATATATAATTGAAATATAAGTTTTTATTGATATATATATATATATATTAAATTTTACTTTGAATTTTGACACTATTCATTCAAACCATTCTTCTCTCTTTCCTTTTTCACGTTCGCTCATCCAATTTTTTTTTTGCTGTTTGTACACTTGATATACAATTTCTCTTAACCTTTTTTCTCTCACACACTCTCTTTCTCAAATCTCATTCATTACTTTAAATATAGTCTCTATGCATTATATATATATATTTTTTTATCTTATTACCTTTCAAAATTTTCTATATATATATATATATATATATATATATATATATATATATATTTATTAAGCAATTTCGCTAAGTTTCGCCTAAAGCTCTGATTAAATTATTAAATACCACGTCCATATCAACTGATAATTGCTTCTCTTGTACCGTAATTCCGGCACTAGTTATTCCGGTATTCCGATAATCCGGTAAACCGGTAGGTGGAGTCGTTGCAAATGATGTAAAACCAACATGGCTACTGGTTAGAAAATTTGAAGTACTAAAGTTGTTGTGGTGTATGTTGTTGTTATTGTAGGTGTTAAAATTGATAATGTTGTAATTGTTATTATTGTCATTGTTAGTATTAGTGTTATTCATACACAAGTTGCTACTGCCGTTACTACTACTACTACTACATATATGATTATTAATACTAACGTTACCGGGCAGCGAATTCGACGACGTTGTATTAGTTGCACCCGTTGTCGTCGTCGTAGTCGTCGTCGCAGTATTGTTAGTTGGGGTGGCGGTAGAAGTAGTAACAGTAGTAGTAGTAGTAGTAGTAGAAATAATAGAAGTGTTAGTCGTAGTAGTACTACTGCTACCAGTTGTAGTGGTAGTACTAGTAGTGGCGGTAATAGGAGTGATAAGACTGGTGGTGGTGATATTCACCCCTGTCACCGCTGCTGTCGTCGTTAAATGGTTAACTGCAGCTGGAGACGATGGTGGTGAAGGTGGAGGCGTACTGGCCTCAAGACTTCGTACCAGTGAGTCAGTCATGTCATCAGTAATTTTTTCTGTTTCAGTCGGGAAACACGGCTCATCAAAGAGAAAAGCAGCTGGTGTTGGCAAGTAACTGTTACCAAGCATATCGTAATCGATTCTTCGAGGTCTGTAATACGGATAACCCGCAGAAGCCAAGCCGAGACTTCCACTAAAACGTGTATTGCCTCGTTTCTCTTCACGGATTTCCTGGTGAAGTCGACGGAGCACGTTGTTGATTAGGACGGACTTCCGTAGAAAGTTCTCCGGGTCTTCCATTGCCCGCAGTTTATGTACGGACAAACGAACAATTCGCTTGCGTTCGTCCTTGCGTTGTTTGGGCGTGTTTAGAAACGGTGAGACACGTTTCGGTGCTGGACGTTCAAGGTAAAATTCTTCTTCTCTGTAGCTGTCTACGAAGTCACGAAGCTTCCTCTTCATAACTCGGTGGTTAGACCCACCACTGGTGTTGCTCGTGTTGGTAGTGTCAGCGAGCAGATCACTGGCCTTGCAATAATGGTAGTCAAGCTGACAGAGAGCTGGATGCGGCAGGCGAAGTGCCACTTCCGTGTCGTTTTTCATCGCACTGTCATTTTCTGAAAAATATAAAAATAAGATAGATTAAATTACTAATAAAGATTACTAATAAAAAGATTAAATTACTATAAATAAGAATTATTTCAATTTTTTGTCACAAGGGCAGCTTGGGGGAGGTGGAGTGAGTCGATTAACCTAAGGGCAGCTTGGCGGGGTGGGGAGTTCAACTGGTACTATTTTATCGACCCCTGAAAGGATGAAAGCTAAAATCGACCTCAGCGGAATTTGAACTCAGAACGTAGCAGCAGATGAAATACCGAAGCATTTCGCCCGGCGTGCTAACGATTCTGCCAGCTTGCCAACTTAATGATGTCACATAATTAGAGAAGCATATATGAGGCTTTATACAATTAGGACGACCCAGATAGATGTCAACACTCACGACATGATGTTTTACAGTATAGAGAGAATAACACTTGCTTTAGTAGCCATTACATGACACAAATTGTCGTATTACTCAAGACATACGACATTATACAGAAAGGGAGATAACTTATTCTAGTAGTTATTTAAATAGAACATTACGAGGAGACAACTTGATGGAAGTAGGTAGATTTGACAAATGGTATTGTATATCATCAAGCGTGTACAGCTTGTCGGAAAGGTCATAAGACGTGACACTGTACAAAATTAATAGGAAACAATTTACTGTAGAAGTTTTAACCTATGACATTGTATAATATTGATAAGAGATAACTTGCTGGAGTTGCTTTGACACACAAGATTGTACAGAATTAAGTAAGAGTAAACAACGTGCTGAACTAGTTTTAACTTATGACATGGTTACGGATTAACAGGACATAATTTACTGTAGTAGTTTTGATATATGGCATTGAATATAACTAAGACGCGATATACTGCTAAAGTCTTGACATATTTGTACATAATGAAACTATTACAAGTACACGAGAATGTATATAATTAAAAAGATCAAAGTATGAGATTGTACATAATTAAAAAGATCACAAGTATATGTATGACATAGTGCATAATTAAATGTCACAAGTATATGACTTTGTACATTATCAAGATGTCACAAGTGTATGACATCGCAATATTGTACATAATTAAAAGATCACAAATATATGTATAACACTGTACATAATTGAAGGTCATAAGGTATATGATATTGTACATAATCGAGAGGTCATAAGTATATGATATTGTACATAAGAGGAAAAAACTGACTGCAATAAACGTAGGGATGTTAACAGAATCATTGCACAAAGTTAAGAATCCACAATACACCCTAGTAGTTTTAAAATATTACTTCGAACAGAAAGAAAATGCGTGTTTCTGCATTAATAATCTTAAATGACACCGTCAAGGATATAGAGAAGACAAATTAATGCACAAAAATTATCATAATACTTCACAGAACTAACAGTGTATAAAACATATAACATTGTCCAGAATTATGTAACGAATTGTAACGACATCGAGCAGAATAGGTAGGTCACCATATACTGTAGTAGAAGACACATTGCACCATAAAAGAGGAGTCCCAGGAATCCCCACCCGCTATTGGGGCCGCAGTCCAATACAGAGCTCTGGATCATTTTGTACCGGACTTCGCAGAAAGAAAGTCGTTAATTTAATTTCTATTTTATTGACTATCGCGCTCTGCAGGGTGTTCTTGCATTATATATATATACATATATACAATATACAAGTATTATTAACCTCCCTGCGGGCAATAAAGAAATAAATATACAAGTATTATATATATATATGTAATAATTAAATTAGATATTATGCATTTTATTGTTTTGTTATGCGCGTGATCCACGGATCAAGTCTTGCACAAAATCAGTCCGTAGTGTAAAAAACGTTGTGGGCAGCTGCTGTAGAGAATTAGGACAATTCACGTTTCACTAGCAGTCCTGACCTTTGACGGCGTACAGAAATATTAAGAAGATACTGTTTGGCATTAAGAGGACACAGGACACAACTTGCTTTCGTACTTAAGTTATCAGTCATCAAGTAAGTTCTTAAACAGAATTAGAACGCGAATTGATGACATGTGATATAATGTGTGACATGGAACAGAATTAAGTGAACACAACATCCGGTAGTAGTCTTATCATGAATTAGCTTATAGAATTAGAACACAACTTATTGTAATAATCACGAAATAGTATATGGTTTACAGTTAAGATGACAAACCTGTCGTTATAGACTTCAGATATGACATTCTGTCTATATCATTTGCCGTCTATAAATTTGTCGCATTGTACAAAATTAGTGAGACAACTTAGCTCAAGCAAATTTATCGCATGGAATTGTATAAAGTTAGTAAGATAATTTGCTTGTAGAATTTTTAGCATTGTATATAGGAACTCAAAACATGTAACAGTTTTCAAATACATTAGTGAATTAAGTGAGATAATACAAGCTGTTATCCTTAACAGAGTGTTGTACAGAATTAATAGGACACAGTATCTTATAGTAGACTTCACATATGGTGTTGTAAACAGTTAAGACATCTCATAGAAGCCGTAACATATGACACAACAAAGAATTAAAAGGACACACAGCTGGGTACAGTTGTTAGACATATATTGTTATAGTACTGAATTAATAGGGCACAACTGACAAGTCTCAGTATATGATACTGTATTGAATAAAAGAGATACCACTTGAGAAAACAACTTGCTATAGTAATAAAGACATATTAGTGACAAAGAGTAATATCTATCTACTGCAGTATAGTTTGTTCTAACAGAACATCCACGCTTAAGTGGGGATTAATTAATATAATGATTATAACAGGACATTTTATGGAAACGAGAAGGTACGATTAGCTGGAGTGTTCTCAACATGTTGCATTGCTTTAATTAAAGTCTAATAAATATACAAAATTGCTGTATAAGTTTGGCGATATATAGGAAACAATCTTTGTCAAAACTAGTGATGAAGAAACACCATAGAACAGAAATCACTAATTTCGTTTCGTAGTAGCCCACTTTATTTTTACATTTGTCCATATGCCTGCGTATTCCCTCCACATTATTTTGGCAACGCTTATGTAAGCGAAAATTAAACAAATCGTGACGCAAACTTCTATGTAAAAGTCACCACAAATATATTAAACTTGAAGACCTTTAGAAAAGTCTGAAATCCCACAGAATACCTCAATACAATTTTAGGGCTACAACAGTTCACTTGAAAATACACATGAAACATGTCGGTGAGATGATAACATAACGATAGAGGGAAATTACTTGGTAGACAAAAAAGCAAGCCAAATGCAGGATGTTGTCGCTGCTGAGAAGCATGGCTCAGTGGTTAGAGCGTCGAACTCGCAATCGCAAGGTAGCGAGCTCGATTCCCGATTCATATTGCTCCAGTTCACTCAGTTGCGGCCTTGGCCTTTCCCTTGGATAACATCAGTGGCGCGGAGAGGGGAGGCTGGTATGCATGGGTGACTGCTGGTCTTCAATAAACAACCTTACCCAGATTTGTGCCACGAAAGGGAACTTTCTAGGCGCAATCCCACGGTCATTCATGACCGAAGGGGGGTTCTGAAACCTTAGATCACCTATGTTCGAAGACTTTTCAGTCCTATTCTTAAAACACTGGCTCTCGTCATTGGTCTATTATAGTCTCAAACCAGGGTTGCTTTTCTGGATAAAAGAAATCTGGAGAACCGCGACGCAATAGCATCGTACTTAGCACAAAATTTCCCTTGCAGTCTGCTGAAGCCGGACCATTCCCTGTCTTGTTGGTTACATCCAGCCATCAGCGAACCTGTTGTCAACGACGCAGCCAGTGCCGTCATAAAGCATGGTAATACTGGGCAGTTTCCTGGGAGCTTCACGAATCTAGGGGCCGAATTCTGCTCTATGTATGCTATGGCTTGCTGTCAAAAGATGTCTATACAGCCTAGTGCGATTGACTTATCCAGGGGCCTTTAACGCACACAGACACATGAGGACATATAAACACACACACACGTAAAACAATATTTTGAACAGTAGTTCATTAAGTGTGCACATTAAAGTAATTGTACACTCAAATACAAACATATATCTAAATACACACACACACACACGTGTGGGGGCGCATGTATGAGTGAAAATATGAGAGGCAGCCAGTCAGTCAGCTGCTTTCCATTGTCAAAACGGCAAACGACTAGTAGACAGATATGTAAATTCATTCTACACACACACACACACACACACACACACACACACACACACACACACACACACACACACACACACACACACACACACAGGGGGATAAACGCACGGGTACAGACATATACGCACATACATAAATATCCACACGTAGATAAAGCTATAGACTTATGGATTAAGAGCGACAAACACAAAGAGCCACAGAGGTATTCACAAAACGTGTGCATACATACACATAAACATGCACGCAAACACTCATCAACACACACATATATATACACACACATAAACATGCACGCAAACATACTCATCATATACATATAGAGATAACTACATTCATATAATATACGCACACATACGAAGTCACATGTACACAAATATCTATCTATATATCTGACGTATATGTGTATCTGTATGTGTGTATATGCGTATCTCTATCTGTATGTGCGTCTGTGTCTATGTACGCGTGTCTGTGTGTGTATACCTGTGTGTGTCTGTATCTGTGTGTGTGTATCTATGTGTATATGCATATGTATGTACCTCTATGTCTGTATACAGACACGTGTGTGTGCGTGTGTTCCTCTATGTGTGTGTGTATGTACGTGTGTATCTGTATACAGACACACAAACTAATTACGGAAACATCTACACACACAAGTCGACACACAAGTATCAAGCATATTCACACATTTATACATGCACGCAGAAGCACAGTCGTATACACACACATAATGTTATTGATTTTTTGGTACAAAGAAAAGCCGACATTCCTCGAAAATGACGAGATTTAGGTGGAGAGGGCGGTAACGGAAACGCGAGTTGGAGCGAGCGAGAAAGAGAGAGAGAGAGATCGATAGATAATTAGGAAGGCTGATTGATGATAAATATCTGGAGTAGTGATATAGAAAGAAAGAAGCTGAAAAAGATAAGATGGACAGACTGGCCAATAGATCGATATAGATGTATACATACATCAACACACTTATATATGTGTATATACACACACACACACACACAAATAGCGAGAGGTGCAACTAGAGATATCTAAAGTTAGACTGACCAACATAGACTTATATAATTCAGGTCAATCGATAAGTAGTAGCCGGATCAAGGTGTGTGTGTGTGAACGTGTGTCTGTGACTGCATATGTGCGTGCATACAAACATATGCAATATATATACAGATATGTCTACCAATTTCTATCTGTGTGTATGTAAATACAGAGATAGATAGATAGATAGAGAGAGAGAGAGAGAGAGAGAGAGAGAGAGAGAGAGAGAGAGAGAGAGAGAGACGCGGGGGAACGGAATTAAATCTAGGTCAGTATATTACTGATATTTAATCGGATCCAAAGCAATAAATGGCAAATTTGACTTAGATGAAATTTGAATTTAGAGCTTAGCGATACAAAACCAACTGCGATTAGATATTATTAAGTCACATGAGATGCGGTTTATTTTACGACTTTCATTTATTCGCCATTAGTTATATATTGTCAAGCCACAAAAACATTGTAGTTTAGAGAAATAACTGATGGTGAGAATATGCGAGGATCATGCTTTTGCTTTGGATATTGGTGACGTAAGTGAAGAACAGATGGTTTCGGTCAGAATTGAAACTCACTGTGACGTTGCCCAGGACTTTGTATATACTTATGAGTGAACTTTAGCTCATAATGTAAATGATGTGGCTCGAAGTCATTATGAAAGATGAAATTTTTAATAGAATGTTATCGTATGATGTCATCTGAAAATATAATTGCAAGTAAAGTAAGCATGAAACCTTGGATTTTTGAGGAGAGAGAAGAGAGGGAAAGAATATTTAATATTCATTAATTTCTTAATGAAAAAGAAAGAAAAACATCATGAGACTCGTAAGATAAATAGAATTATTTCAATGAAAATCTAGAACAAATTTCAGCGCAGACTATAAACTTATTTTACAGTGCAAACCATGAACTCACCTTTAGTGAGAGGTATGCACAAATATTCACAAAACACAATCACACACATTCTCACACACATACGCACGGATGCATTCACAAAATGAAATACAAACATACACACACACATACATCACCACTTCCACACATATATATATATACGCATACAGACATATATGAGTTTACTGCAGTGCTACAACTTTAGTAAACCGAATTTGAGAAACCGTTTCCATTAATTTCTGTGAGGAAGTATCTGTCACTAATATACCCAGAATGGAATGAAGTATAATCGTCACAATTCCAATATGACCTAACTTAAAATCTTGAACGTGTGGCACCTGGAATGAAAAGATGTTTGTGTTATATCGTATATGTTATGTTGTTTTCTTGCTTTTGTGTTATTTTGGTGTTATCCTTTGTTGTGAAAAGCATTTATGTGTTGAGATGTAAGAATATGTTCTGCGTAAATCGTGTTACTAAATTGAAAAAGTTGACGTAGACTATGCGCTGTGTGCAGTAGAGCTTTTTATTGGATTACATGTAAAATTCTAAACCCCGGTATGGCTTTTGTGTTTTACTTCATGTTTCTCTTTTTTTATCATATCCAGCACACCGACAACATTTTCTCTCAGTAGCTTTTGTTTCTGAAATTTTTGTTGATATTAATGTTACTCAGTGTCATATATTTTCTTCAGCTGTTTCTGTTGGATTTTTCACTTTTGTTTTCGATAACTTATTTTCACAAATACGTTATTCTCAAACATCTTTCTCTCACGTAGTGTCTTCAACATTATACCACCGCTAAGATGATTTGTTTCAGTTTTTCTTTACAGATTGACTTCTCTTTCTTTTATATATATAAATTTTGAGACCATTTTCTTTTATTCCTGTCAAGCCTCACTTCTATTTCTCTATGTAAGATGTCCTTCCATTTTTTTCGCAATTGCCCCTTGTATACTTCAGTTCACTGTATTTTCGTTTAGTAAGCTTGTCTCAAGTGATCGTCTGTTCGAATGGAACACGTTATCCATGATACTCCCATAGCTACTCACAAATTAAGACCTTCACTTGAAAGAATTTCTTCGAAGTTTGTCACATTTAACCAAAAATTTTGCACGAGCTTATTGACCCCTATTTTTCTTTCGACTAGGTACTTATTTAATCATTCTCAATTTATCACATGATTTTCCACGGAAAGAGTTGCAGCTCTACAAACTGTTTAACACTGGTACCCTTCAATGAACTCAGTCAGAGGAAGGACAGTTCACAACATCCTATGGGTAGTAAGGGTATAGACGCACGCATATATATATGTATTAGGGATAAAATCCAAAATTACAGGTAAAACTCAATTAAAATCAATTTATTAAAAATTAAAATTAAATTAAGTTTCACAGAGTCATATATATATAAATATATAGTTTTAGGGAAAAGAAGCAAGGTTCATGGACTCATCGATGAAAATCCACTGTCACATATAGAAAAATTAATAATTAAAAACACAATAAATGAGTATAATATAATACAAAGTAAATATCATAAGATAAAGATAATAAAATGACTACACGTGTTTCATA
>JARUKP010000696.1:0-10822 GCA_029874955.1 Octopus insularis | reverse complement strand
CTTTGTATGAGACTAGTCCAATATGTAAACGTGTAGAGTATAAATACTTTGTATATATATATATGTGTGTGTGTGTGTGTGTGTGTGTGTGTGTGTGTGTGTGTGTGTACACAAACACACATTTAGTTGTATATACAGATTTTCCCATTTTATTTGAAAATGTATATTCTTCAATCGTTTTAAAGATATGAATATAGAATTAATAAGCATTATTTTACAGAATTTCAAAATGAATGTCTAATGTAATGAATTTTTTATTCTAGAAAAATCCAGTGGTTCTAAAATAAAAAAGAAACCATCATTCCGAGATGATATTAAGGCAATGATAAAACGAAGACCATCTGCTCCTAGTCAATCACCAAAGTCTAAAAGCAAGAGCCTCAACAGAACACACAGTCTCAATGAAGGATCCAAAACTGACAAACATGATAAAGATATTACTATTGATGTAAGTTGATACTTTAAAACTTATTTATAGACTATTTTAGATTACAGGATAATGGTGTTTCCAAGTTATTTTTTTAAGATTTGCTTACAGATAATTTAAGGAATATAATTGATGTGTTGTGTATCTATTAAACTTCAATGAGCTATACTGTCATGTACAAGGTATTTAATGAAATATGTTGAATTTTAAAATTCTGTGATAAACTTGCAGATTTGAAATAATTTATACAATGGTTCTATTGGTGCATGAAAACTATAATCTGAATAACTATGCCATATTATTGATATTCACTGAAGTTTGATTGCTTTTGCTCTCTGTGCTGTTGAAATTATTCTCTATAGAAAAAAAAATCCAAGTAATTTATGATGTAGCTACCTTATAAATGTTTTGTAATATTTTATCGTACCTTCCATTGTCAACTATCATAGATAATTTCTATCAAAATGCACTCTATAATCGATTTAAGCAAGAAATAATGCTACTGATTTAAATTAAATTCTATAAAAATAAATTGATTAGTATTATCATCAACATCATTTTAACACCTACTTTTCTATGCTTGCATGGGTTAGACAAAACCATTGAAGTAAACTTTCTTCACTTAAATGTTATTTCTTTGCCAATCTGTTTCCATGCAAGGTAAAGATTTTGTTAGTTCTTTGAACAAAAATAAGACAGTGACCAGAGAAGATTACAAACAAATAACACTGCTTTTACATGAGTGGTGTTTGTTTCCAATTGGCACATGATGTCAAAGCAAAGAGATGTAAATCCAATACACACTCATGTGTACATACATGTATATACATATATATATATATTAGTTTCTGTTTGCCAAATCCATGAACAAGGCTTTGGCCAGCCCATAGCCATAGTACAAGATACCATACAATAGAACTAAACCTGAAAGCATATGGTTATCAAGCAAATGTCTTAACTACACAGTTATGCTTATAATGTGTAATAAAAAAAGTGATGAGCAGTATACATATTAGTGGAATTACACACACATACATGTGTATGCAGACATAGACGTGGGACAAAGTGGTGAGAAAGGATCCTAGACGCTGGGCCTCACGAGAGATGACAAGCTAAGTAAAATCGTAGCTATCTGTACATAAGGAAGAAAAATGTCCATATGCAATGCCCAATATACATACATATATATATTCAGTGAGCAGAGAAAGAGTAAAGTGATGAGGTCTCTCTTGTCCCATTTCTCTAAGGTCTGTTCAAACTTTGTGTTGGTACCACAAGAAAATGCACCCAGTACACATTGTAAAGTGGTTGGTATAGGAAAGGGCATCCAGGCCAAATAACACAAATGAATGCTTTCAGAATAGCAGCTTCCAAAGGGAAGCAACTCTGACCGTGACACTCAGTCCAACCCATGCTAGTATGCATTGGGTCAACAAATACTTGTTACTGAGGTCTTATTTTACAGTTGTATGGCTTTCATATCATTGACCATGGCTATTTTTCAAGTACGGTTTTTTTTTTGCAGGGGATTTCATCCTACACACTTCCAATATTGCACAACTACCAGTTGATTAAGCCTATAGAGTTATAAGTTAATGTTATCTACATTTATTTTATTTTCTTAATTTCTTTCTTCACTTTAAATATATCAACTGCAATAAACTTCAGAAAGATTAGTTCTTTTTGGAATCTGTTTACCATTATACTTTTGAATACGGACATTGATTTGAAAACTAATATTGATATGCTTGTATAATTTGCACAAGACCCTTCTATTTTAATTCTTTGTGTTTCTCCACAACAAATTAATTTGGAAAAATAAAATTCAAAGTGTTATTATTAAGTTTAGATTTGTTCTATAAACATTCCTCCAAAATACAATGGAATATATAATTAATTCTGACTGCCAGAGTTTATGGACGTGAATTACACTGGTTCTTAAATCAATAACAAAACTGCTAACAACATTAGCATGAATTAAACATATCTAGCAATGATATAAAATTTAATAGATAAAGAATCTGTTAGTTTTCATTAAGTATGTATAGCATTATGATGGATAAAAAAACAATGTTTAATTTGATATCTGGTATAGACATTTATGTCCTAGCACAATTTTTCTTTTTGTGAAATGTTTTCAAAGCATTTATCATGTAGTGTGTAATACAGACATAACGATGAATGCTTTTTTTGAATGAGATTACATGTGTTTCCATCATTAAAACTACTTACCTATTTTTATGATTGATATATATGCTGAGGCACACATATACTCAAACACACACACATGTATATAATGTAGTTGTAGATAGATATAGATATATTCAACAGGCTTCTTTATGCCTCCATCTACAAAAATCACTCACAATCCTGGAATATAGTAGAAAACTGAAACTGAAACCTTGTGGCTGGAAAGTAAACTTCTTAATCCCAGGGCAGTGGTTGATACATGCCTGCTTGCACATCTGTATCTTCTTTCCAGCTACTCCTACCCACTCTTATATAATATAGGGTAGCTATGTATCTCTTCTATTGTGAGATATCTGTGCATATCCCTCTATCATACTCTAGCATCTTAATATCTGGTATAAAACCCCTCTGTTGTAGCCCCACTCAGTAGAAAGAGCTTCTTTTCTTTTGTCTTGCAAGTTACTTGGTGACCTCACTAATGCTGGTGTCAGGAAAAAATGCACCCAGTACACTCTATAAAATGGTTGGGATTAGATAAAGCATCCAGGCATAGAAACATGCCAAATCATGGATCCTGTCAGACTAGCCAAGCCATGCCAGCATGGAAAACCCTTGGAGTAATTAGCAGTTTGTGAGTGAATCCAGAAAACAGAGACCTAAAAAAAAAGCCTTTGCCATTGCTACAATGAAATGCACCTGGTGCACAATGTAGAGCGATTGGCAACCAAGTAGAGAAAATGTTAGATTGGAAGGTCTTCTTAGCCCTGTTTCATCAAGTACACAACTACCTCTGTATTACTAGTGCCATAATGAAATGGGCCCAGTATATTTTGTGAAGATTTTGGTGAGAGAATGGGCTTCCAGCTGTAAAAACCAGATTAAGTTGGCTCCCAACAGAAGATGATTTAAATCATGGCAACCTGCCTGCATGGAAAACAGATGTAAAAAGTGATAATGCATGTATCATCATCAACATTTTAACACTCACTTTTCCATGCATAGGTCAGACAATTTATTGAGGCAGATTTTCTATGGTTGGATGCCCTTTTTCTAACCAACCTTCACCTGTTTCCAAGCAAAGTAATATTTCCCCTCGATTAGATATGTTCTTACAGAATATTGGTAATGAATGATACTGCTTGTATGACAATGACAATCATTCTTCAACTGTTATGCATGTCAAATCAAACACACACACACACACACGATGAGCCTCTTTCAGTTCCCAACTACCAAATTTATACACAAGGCATTTGTCAGTCCTGGACTATAGTAGACAACACTTGTGCAAGGTGCCACACAGTATGACTGAACATGAAACTATATAGTTGGGAAGCAAACTCCTTACCACACAGCCACACCTATGCCTGTGTGTGTGTGTGTGTAAGTTTCGTTACCAGTCTCTCACAGTCTCTAATAGCTTGTACCAAACTTCCACTAATTGTTTTTTAGGCACCCATCTAGTTGTGACCCTTCACTTTTGATCCAGTGAGGCTTTAGAGATGAGTGAAGGATTGTGTCAGTAAAGTAAAGCAAGGAAAGAGGTTAGTGATTAATAGTAGAGGTAGATAAAAGGAAGCGTACATGATGGGTGACAACAAAAATGACCCTGGGATGAAGTAGTTACTGGCAGTACAGAAAGGTTGAAGGTAAAGTGTATTGGTTGCAAACAAGTCTGATGCAGTCTTTTATAGATAAATCTGGTGAGAAGTGAGAGAGAGGTAATGATGAAGATGATGGTAAGGGATTAATGTGGTTAGGTCTTAAAATGTTATGCAAACAGCATGGATATGGAGAGATGAGATGTGGAGCAATGAGTGTTAGAGAGATGATGTGCTAGTGAGATGTGAATGGAGGTGACTGAGAGAGAGGCAGGGGTAGGGGGAGTAGATGTATAGTTGACAGGATACTCGCAAACACACGCACACACACACATTGATCCTAGCTTCAATTATTGCCCCATTTTTCATATATGTTTCACCATGCTTGCATGAGTGGTCAGGTTTTCTCCAGCATTGCGCAACCACCAATTAACATGGTCCTTTGTCATCTCATATATAATCACACACGTCTGTGTGTGTACGAGATGCAACATCTTTAGATTAGTCTTCACCATTTCATTTTATGTTTTCTTTAGTCTCTTCTTTCCACAAGTTCCATTAACTTTGAGTGATTGAAACTTCTTTATACAGCTGTCATAATCCATGTACATCACATATCCACATGTAATGTGCAAGAGATACAACACAGTCATTTCTCTTTCACATTGCATGCCAAGTTGCTTTGAATCTGTTTGTACTCAATGCACTCTGCCAGTCACCACTCCCTCCCTCCCTCCATGCTACTTGTTATTTGACACTTTCAACATTGTATACTTCCATTATTATCCATCACCTTCTCTCCACCTTTTGCTCCAATTATCCTGTTTCTATCATCATACTTTGGTTCCTTCAACCCACTCACTTTGGTTCTTCTGTCACTACTCTCTCTTCTATTCAACATCTTGGTCATGTTCCTTTGAGCAAAAGACATCTTCAAGTAGTTAAGTCTCTTCACAGAGTGTAAGGCAACCCTACTTGTGCTGGTGCCTGCACACTGTAAATTTTAACCTGAGATCAAAGAGACCCCTGTTGTCATATTGAGGACATGGCAATATCTCTCAAGTGTTGGTACTACAATAAAATGCACCTAGTTCATTCTCTAAAGTGTGGTATAAAGAAGTGCATCCAGCCATAGAAACCATGTGAAACATGAAATGTATGATCAACATGTAGTCCTCTATCTTGCCTAAGAGGCCAGTAACTCCCTATAAAGTAATATATATACACTCAACACATGTGTGTGTAAATCAGCTGGCTGATTAACTAAGATTTAGTCATCAATATATCGCAACTATTAACTACAGACTGTTTTCTTTTTTCTCTGCTTCATTTACCACTACTACAATGACCTATACTCCTTTCACCCCAACTGGGTGCATGCTTCCTTGTGTGCAGGCTACCTGTCACGTGTCTCCCCTTGCCATTCATACTGTGTTTTACCTCTTAAAACTAAGCACTTTTGTGAATCATTTACCAAATCACTACTATAGCACTTTGGAACTTCCTGCACAACTATGTTTTTTCTATGGTTGCCAATCTACAGAAATTCAAATTGAACATCACCCACATTAATCTCACCAATTTTAGTGGAACTGCAAAGATCATGAGCATTGCTTCTCCACTTTCAATTAAATTATGTTAAAAAATAAATTATATATATATATATATATATATATATATATATATAATCAATTTATCAAGACTACATAATGATTTTAACAGATCTATGTATAACAACTTTCATTGTCAAAATTAATTTAGTCTTCTATTTAAACCTGTAAGTTAACTCACATTTGTCAAGAACATGGAATTTTTCTTAACATTTCTATTAAACATTCATTCTTGTCTGTATTATTTTATTGACCAACAGTCAAAGGCATTTCGGGTATTATCATCCCATCTTTTATTTACATATAGTGTGTTTAGGACTGCATACTTCTATTATTACCTTCCATTTTTCAAGATTGTCAAATGTGATTTGAGGAGAATTTAATTACTGTTGCATATAGGCTGAAATGCCCCCTAATGGCTCCATCATCATTTCAGTGTTATCAGCTGTTAAATACACTTTGTGATTCTACTTTCAATATTATCGCCACTGCCTCAGAATTTCCTGAATGTGATAATTATTAACATTGAAAATGAACACTTACCATTATTGAATAATTCTCTTCTTGACTTGAAAGATTCTGTTAAAAAAATAAACAGTAATTTCACTTGTTACTGATTTGCCTATTTCTCCTACACTGATCTACTTAACATATAAGCATTTTCCTGTACTTTATACATTAAAAACTGCCCCTATTAAAACTTTACTTTGGTGGTTTGATTATTATTAGTTTGTGTATATTCCACACACACATACATAAACAACTTGTGAAGATAAAGGTTGTCATTGTTTAGCCTCAGGGCAGCATTGGGAAACTGACTTATGAGCAAAGCCATTCCTACAGTGACCCTCCTATCATTTTCTTATATGAAGAAAACCCAGGACCACACAATTCAGTTTGAAGGAGATTTGGCTGCTATTTCTAGTAGGCTAAGCAACCATCTAGAGGCTCTCATAGTTTCCTCTGGTCCTTCTGGCAGTGAGCATTAATTCAAATGATGATTTTATGATAGGAATTCAAATTTTTTTAATAAAATAGAAAAACTGAGAAAATTTCAATTTGGTGATGGTCATTATGAAATACATATAAAACAAAAATAAGTAGATGTAATAGGTTACGGTAAATAATATTTTCTCAGGTTTAGTTCTAATAGTAATTGTAGTTTGGCAGCCTTATTCATCATACAGGCTGTATATTTTCTTTTTGTAAACAGTTAATGAACCAAATGGAAAGAATGGAGAAATTAAAAAGAAAATGACACTTCTATTGGGTAATGTTGTCATTCACAGATTCTTATTGAGTGAGATATCTTTTTGTAAAGTTTACTTTTACTAACTTGAAATTATGCAATGGTTTGAAGGAAGTAAGTTACTATAATATGAAGACACTGCGATTGGAATTAAGGAAATCCTTCTTCAATATAGATGTTTCTTTATTCTGTTTTACCATAAAGAAATATCATAAGTATTGAGCAACTAAAATTTAAAAAAAAACAGCATCAATTCTGAGCATTGATCTCACCTTGTGAACTACATTTGGTGTTAATTAGAGGAACACAATCAAATCTTAAAACTAAATGGGTATTAAATTTCTTAATGTAATTTCATTTGTATGCATGCATGAACACTCAGACAATTAGTAGAACATCCAGCTTAAAACATACATCTTTGTTCCATTCCGTTGAAGATCAGTTCAGTTTCACTTTAGCTGGGTGTAATGGCTTAGTAGAATCAATAGTGTGTCAGACAATATGCCCTGCAATAATTGTTCCAGCTCTTTATCTTCAGAGTCCAAATCCTACCAAGGTCAATTTTGCATTTCGTCTTTCCAGGATCAATATAATAAAGTACCAGTCAAATACTGGAGTTGATAAAATACCAATTGAGTATAGGAATCAACAAAATAAGGTACCAGTCAATTACTGGGGTTAGTAAAAAAAAAATACCAGTTACGTGTTAGAGTTGATTTAATTAGCTTACCCATTCCCCCAAAATTTCTGGTCTTGTACCTATGTAAGAAACAGTTATTATTAAATAACTCTCTTTTTACTTGTTTCAGTCATTTGACTGTGGCCATACTGGAGCACTACCTTTAGTTGAATTAAATCGACCCCAGGACTTATTCTTTGTAAGCCTAGTACTTATTCTATTGGTCTCTTTTGCTGAACTGCTAAGCTACGAGGACCTAAACACACCAGCATCGGTTGTCAAGCAATGTTGGGTGAACAAACATATACACACACATACATATATACAACGGGCTTCTTTCAGTTTTCATCTACCAAATCCACTCACAAGGATTTGGTTGGCCCAAGGCTATAGTAGAAGACACTTGCCCAAGGTGCCATGCAGTGGGACTGAACCTGAAACCATGTGGCCGGAAAGCAAGCTTCTTACCACACAGCCACACAGCTGCCTAAAAAATTTTTTATTTCTTTTTGTCTTTGATAGTGAAGATGTGACAGGGTGTACATGCAAGTTACAAAGAGTTGTCTATAGTGAAGACTAGAGATTGGATTTGATATACAGAGAGGTGTCTATAGTGGAGTAGGGATAGAATATAATATATTGGCATGGATCAGTGGTTTGAGCATTGTGCTTACAATCAGGAGGTATTTAGTTCAATTCCCAGACTGGGCTGTGTGTTGTGTTTTTGAGCAAGACACTTTATTTTACATTGCTCCAGTTCAGTCAGATGTAGAAACGAGTTGTGACATCACTGGTACCAAGCTGTATCAGCCTTTGCGTTTCCTTTGGACAATATTAGTGGCATGAAGAGGAGAGGCTGGTATGCATGGGCAACTGCTGGTCTTCTACAAACAACCTTGCCTGGACTTGTATTTTGGAAAGGGATTTACTAGGTGCCATCCGATGGTTATTCATGACCAAAGGGGGTCTTTACCCTTTACATACATACATGTCCCACCACACTTACACACACACACACACATGCATACACATACCTTTCAGTTTTTACCTACCAAATATACTCACAAGGCTTTGGTCAATCTAGGCCTGTAATAGAAGACACTTGCCAAGCTGCTAATCAAAGGGAATATCAACAACTTCAGGTTATTGTTATTAGTTTCTGAAGATTCTCACTTAGGGATAAAACTTTACTGTGTTTGATGTTAGTTGTCTAAACCATTCACACCAGTAGCCAACAAATGAATAACAAGTAATCATTATCTTTTACAACAGGTATTACAGTGCTTCAATAATAAAAATGGCAGGTATCCGAGATGAATCTAAGGCAATTTGGTTTGCTTCTCTAACTGCAGCTGTCAACTTTCTGGCTGGCTTCAGTGGACTTTGGATGATTGAGAGATTTGGTCGACGAAAACTGGCAATGGGTAGTTTGGCAGGTGAAAAAAGTTTCTCCATCTTTTAATATTTTAATGATTTATGTCTGTGTACTTCAAAATGGATCCCTTTTGTACATCCATTTTGTATGGTCATCTTTAAAACTGAAGGATTGCCCTAAGCGCTCTTTTATTTAACTTGCTTGTTACAGTGTTTCTGTTAAAATACACTTCTTTTGTTTCAATTAATTTTGAAAATAATGAAGAATTTAGATTTTTTGCAAACAACTTGCAGATACAAGTGCTACCAGTTGAATGCTCAGCATACTAGATGCTAGCAAGTTTATGGGGTCATCAGGAGAAAATGCGCACTATTTCGAAGTCTTCTTCTTGATGGCGCCATTGAAATGCGGCTTTGCTTGCTAGATCAACTGGTTATTAGGTTTTGCTCAATATTCTTTTAGTCATTGCTCATCATTGCTTTTTAACTAAATACAGTGGCTTGCCTTCCCCACTGTAGTCTGGACATCACTGTTATTATTAAGTTGATAATAAATTTACATGAAATTTTATTGGAAGATTTTAAATTAGCACACTTTGAAACAGAAGGTTTGTATCAAAGAACCAGAGGAGAACCAGGGAGAATCTCAGGCATGTTGGTATCAAAAAGGTTAATGTCAGTAATCTGGCTCTATGCCATTGCTATCTTGTTAGTGTGATGAATTTTGATCTTCCAATTTTATGACTTTGCCTCAGTCCTGTTATGGAATTATCTAATGCATCTTTCTGCAAGCTTCTTACCAGTTGTGCTTACATTGCTTTTTGGACCATCTCCAAAACACCGATTTCTTTTGATTAGACAGAGATGCACTGTTTTCACAAAGAAAACAAATAATTAGCTTCAATGAACTCCATTGTTTAATACTTACCTACTGTAGGATATAAATGGTAAAGGCATATGAAATTAAATATCTTAAAGCATTCATCTAGTTGTTTAGTTGTTCAACTCCTTTCAAATTGAAGTTTGAACATTACACAGAATCTTTCTTTAAAAAGACTCCTTCATTCTGGAACTTATTTCCCCTCTTCTGAATGTTAACTTAAAATTTTTACAAAAATCTACATTAATTATTGCCAATCATTTTCATTAAAATTCCACACTGAAATGATCTTGTTGTCTCATGACATAACTCATTCAACAAAGGTAACATAATTGCAATAAAAAGAAAATAATGTTATTTTTTCTTAACCATTTCTTTACTAAATTTTTGTTAATACTCACTGCTTTCACTTCAATTAATTTGGAAGAGAATGAAAAATTTGTTAAGATAACTTTGTATTGAGGGTGGTATCAGGCAGGTAGTTATCAAAAGAGTTAAAAGTGAAGAAACAACTAAACTGTTTCTTTAGGAGATACTGACTCTATAACACTAGACAATTCTAGAATTTTGAAGTCCTTGTTAGAGTCCCTTTTAGTACCAATACTTTTCTCTTAGAGTTCTGCATGTCTTCCATTATTCATTGTTCTTATATAATGGTTATTTTTCTCTTCATTGCTTTAGGTGTTTTTGTCAGTCTTTCAATATTAGCAATAGGTTTCCAGTTGTCTGCCATAAATTCACCAAAGAACTTGAATGAAACAAACTTAGAGAATAACCTTTGCAGCTACAGGTAAAAAACCATTATCAAGTTG
>JARUKP010000695.1:0-10825 GCA_029874955.1 Octopus insularis | reverse complement strand
TGGCTTTCAGAATATATGAATGTACAAAATCAGTAAAATATTTGTCAGAGGTATGGTGATTATAACCTTTAATACGTACGTTTCTATAAATTTAATTATGCTAATATTTTAATACTAATTGTTTATGTCTTTGATGGAGGAGTTTCATGGTGAACTGTTAAATCATAAGTAATATACTGGAAATAATTCAGAGCACTGTAGTTTCTTTACACCCTCACACACATGTATACATTCATACATGCGCAATACACACACGTGTGTCTGCGTATCTGTGTTCACATGTGGGAGCATATATATGTGCAAGCATACGTCTGTAAACGTACGCACGTGAGTGTAAGTATTGTCGAATATATGTTTGGTCCCTGTATGCGCACAAACCAGCTTTTGTATGTAGACAGATGGGTTAGAAAGGAAACTCAGAACACAATAAATACATGTGTAAATGAATAACAGATAAGATATGTACGTATATATGTTTATGTCAAAAAATTCAACAAGACGATTTTTAGAGGTATGCAGATGCAAACAGCTCGTTAAAGCAATTCGGCATTATTGACACATTTATACATATGAGGGTAATACCAAAATTAAGGTCTCCAAAGCACTGGGAACGCAGGGGGACAGTGCGTGCAGCTATTGGCAACACTATTGGGTTTGCTGTGCATGCGCCTGCGCCTGCCTCAAGCAGACTTGGCTCGACAGTTATATCTGATGGAGCTCCCGATTCACCCTACCGCCAAGTGTGGAATTCGCACAATTTTTCGGTTTTTTAACACAAAAGGCATTAAACCGATTGAAATTCATCGCCAATTAACGGAAGTGTATGGCGTGTTGTCCTTGTATGTCAAAAGCGTCCGCAAGTGGTGTAGGGAGTTTCCAGCTGGTCGTACGGAAATTCATGACTAAGAAAGAAGCGAGTGACCGTCAATTTCCGACAAGACAGTCGCGAAGGATGAGCAAATCCTGGGTGAAAATCAACGGACCACTCTCGATGATCTCTGCATTCTGGTTCCTGAGATTTCCTGAAGAAACATTCATAAGGTTGTGAGTGAAAAGTTGCAATATCGGAAGTTGCAATATCGGAATGCTCACAGAAGACCATAAACTGCAACCCACCTTATAATCAGGACTTGGCGCCCAGTGACTATCACCTGTTCCCTAAATTCAAAGAACATTTGACCGGAACGCACTTCAGCAACGAAGACGGGGCGAAAGATGAGATTTACCGCTTCCTCAACGTTATGGCCGTGAGTTAGTATGACATGGACACGCAAAATCTGCCGCAGTGCCTACAAAATGTATCGACCGAAAGGGCGATTATGCATAAACATAGATAAATGTTGAAACTATAAAATGATGTAAACATCATTGCTAATAAACGTTTCGGTGATTTCTAAATATTTTTGGAGACCTCTCATAGTTTCTCAGAGATAGTCTGAAAGAGACGTTATTCATTAGAAATACGTGGCTCGTATGTATTGTCGACGGCATTTCATCAGACACGTCGGCTTGACTTAATTTCTTCTTCTCAGTGATAAGTATACTTTGGCACTATGAGTTAAGCCGCAAAATATTTAGTTCAATTCAGACAAAACATTCACCCATCGGTAGGGAAGCTGATCAGCCTAACGTGAATGAATACAAAACCTTGAAACCCCATAAGGATAAGACGACCTCACTTACAGCATTTATAATGTACATACATATATGAAATAGGAAGTACATGTAATATTTTATCTTTCTACATGTAGTATTTTATCATTAATTGATCTCATTATTTTTAACTAGTTTATTTATTTCTGTATATTTTATTTAATGATCTCGCTATGTTACTTTGCATAACTTTTGAAATATATATCATTTTATATATTTAGGTCAACTGACATTAGTAGAAAATAAAGTAACATCCATTGCTTAAGAAGTGTGTCCAAATAAATGACTTGCGTTATTCAGTTGTCGAAGCATCACTTCATTTCACCGAGATCATCAGGCGGTGCGGCTGTATGTGATATACTACTGTATTCCGGAGGAAGGTGAACACTATGATGAGATGATATGAAGTGTGTGGGATGGACAACGGTTTGGAAACACCGTGGTAATTTCAGAATGTGTATTGAACTCAATTATTACCCGGTTTATTTTCATAAAGGGAATTTTCAATGTCTCTCTTTCATTCATCATTTATCTTTCTCTCTAACACTTCATACATGCATATATACATACATACGTACATACATATATACACACATAGAAACACTCACACACTCACAAATACGCACGCATTTATTTATATATTTATACATATATATGAGCATGGCCACAACTTTTGGTGTGAAACATATAGCAGAAATAAAGAAATATGTGTATACATGTATATTTTCATGTGTCTCTATGTATGTATGTATGTATGTTTGTATGTATGTATGTATGTATGTTTGTATGTGTGTATGTATGTATGTATGTATGCACGTATGTGTATGCATTTATGTGTGTGTGCGTGTGTGTATATTTATGTATGTAGATGTACCAGAATGTCTTTCTCTATATAAGACATATATGTATGCATTTATATAAATATATATATATCCATGCATACGCTCACACATACGCACACACACACACACACACACACACACACACACACACACACACATCACACACACGCATACACATTACACACACATATGCACACATACGTACACACACACACATATGCCGTGTAGTTCATTTATAAGATGAAATATCTATTGCTCGAAAAGGCTATTGATCCTTTACGGGATCAACAGATCATTCTACGTTTATTGCTGGCACTTGTGAAGAAAGTCTTGCGGAAAATGTCCATGCATTCAATACTGGTGGGAAGACCTTAGGGTTAATGTAATTCTCTAAGAAAATTTGACACATTTTTGCGTTTATAGTTGTTTGAAGAATAGTAGAACAGGTTCAAATTCTGTGCAGATGTCATTTATTCACTGCATCACATTCTCGAAAGTTGATATTAAGGCTGCACAACTGAATTAACGAACATAATAAGAAGAGAATAAAATCAATAAAATATGCATTTTATTGCTAAGACTCGATATCAAATAATAACATTTGTATTATACGTGTTCAGGATGCGTGTTACTCAGTCTACAGACAAATATTTTCTTTTCTTTTTTTTTAAAGGTTCATGCTTTTGAATTCTTTATGAGGCACGTGAGTCTCTGGAGGCCAAGAATTTTCTATTCTCCTAAAACCAAATTCATGCGATAAAGGCAGGCTTTAATTTTACTATTATATTATCAACAAGGAATGCAACTTGGTGGCAAATTTCTATAAAGTTGAAAGGGATCACCCTTATATTCTGCTCTAATGACAAGTTGGCAACCAATTTCCTGTTGGCTTCCGGTAATAAATTCGCCAAAGTCAAGATTAGATTACATATTGAATAAAATTTAATGGATTGAAAGCTTTCTCTTTTCTCCCGAAGATCATTAAAAGAGTCCGATTTTTTTTACATCCAAATTCAAAGATTATATAATGAATTTGCTTTAGTATTAAATCGATATCCAGCTAGCCGACGCCTCATCCGGTAAAAACAAAAGAAATATTTCACATCTTTTCAAGGCTTCTTTATCCTTAGATAAATCTTCCATTAAAATTCTCTGCATGTTTCGCTTTGGTTTAGAATATATCGCTAAGCATAGCTGTTGCCCGAAAAGAAAAAGCTCCCTAAATCATGATGGTATTTCGATGCCATGTAGTATACATATAATTGCAGGCAATGATGCATCAACCAGATGTTTGCTTCACAGTCGCATGCTTTTGGGTTCGATATACTGAGTGGCGCCCTGGATAAACTTATAAGTTACTATAGTAAAGCTGTAGTAAAGCTATAGTGAAGCTATTAGTAAATGTGAGCAAAACTTGATAAACAGAAACTGTGCGATAGTTGCATAATATATATATTTGCGTGTGTAATATGTACACATAGGTATATATATATATATATATATATATATATATATATATATATATAACAATTAATATTGTAGGCAACAAAATTGTCAATGCATATATCAAGTGTCCACGATTTTCCGCTTTCCCTACGTCTATAGTATTTAATTACGTGCAATATTCTTCTTTCTTTCTTCCCTTGTCTCTCTCCCTCTCTCTTCATCCCTTTCGATCTCGCACCTTCCATGCCGGCAGTCTCTAGAAATACAAACAGAAGGATATTTTTTATGGTCGTATGAACTGTCATCACGGGGTTATGCATTACAGCGTTTTTGCAATTATTGTTTTTGTTTTGCATATGGACAATGTATGATATTTAAAATATAAGCATATAAATATCATACGACTGCTTAGTATAGAATTATCAAAGTTTAACCGTATATATTACCACAAAAACGATGAATGACTAACATGGTCGTTAACACCTCTAATAAAAATGCCAATGCCTCAGTGATAAAAGAAACAATTACACCATCAACATCAATTTTATGAATACTTTATTTCCTCATAGGAAAATATAGGATCAATTAAAGTGATAAGTTCAACAGGGAGCTGCTGTATAGTTGGAAATTAACATAGGCAGAAGCTCTTCACAATCGCTGTTACTCTTCTCCTTAGAGTTTTCTATTTATGCAATTGGAAATATGCAAGCAAAACTTCAATACGCATGTGATTTATTTATTTATGTATGGAGTATTTATTTATCTATTAGTGAGGTCTAGGACTTATAAGGTCAGTTGTCTGTTTTCCCTGGCATACAAGTGGCCGAGATTTCAATTTTTCCATGATCTGTTGGATGTTCAAGGGAAGAACTTTACAGCGCTTAATACGAGAAATTTTGAAGGGTAGAGGAATACATCGAATCAGTACAAGTGTGGTGTTTTATTTATTTTTCCATAGGGATGGAGGCATAATGAACCTCAGCTTTATTTGATCTCAGAACGTAGAGAGCCGGTATAAATAAAGCCATGCTTTTAACTTGCTTGCTAAAGATTCGATCACCTCACCGCCGGTGATTTATTATACTGAAATGAAAATCATGAGAGAGCTCTGTCTAATGCCATTATTAAGCAGTAGCGTTACGCTTGCTGAATCGTGCGATATTTCAAATTAGACTCCAGAAAGCCACTAAGGATTTAGACTGATATCAGCAATTTTTCAAAATAAAATATTTAAAACGCGCACGTCATATAGCGGAACCATATTTTCAAAAATTCTTTGTCAAGATTTGAACATAAGTTGGACATTTTGGACAACAAGCAAAAATATAACAATATATGAACATCCTATATAATTACATTATACTAGTTATTGCATTCAAAGTGTCGAGTTATCAAAATCGTTAGCACGCCGAGCAAATCGTTAGCAGCATTTCGCCCGTCTTTACATTCCGTGTTCAAATTCTGTTTGTCTTTTGTTCTGAGTTCAAAGTGCCTTTCGAGGAAGTTAAATAGGCACCAGCTGAGCACTGCAATCGACTCATCCATTCCCTTGAAGTTTCTCCTCTTTTCATAAAATTTTAAACCTATATTGTATTCTTTATTTCCATAATAAAAGGAAAATAACAGGCACTTGTGTCACAGTGTACCTATATGTTGTCATCCTGAATTGAGTAGGGGACGTATGGACCGTGGTCCCAGCCTTGAATAAACATTGAAGCTAATGTTTACACCGTTTGGGCAATGCTGGCGGCATTTCTCTTCTTCATGCAAATGATATACCGCTCGCGGCGGAGCTGGAGAGAGTAAAGTTTCAAGGCTTTAAGGTGGTCCCAGTAATCGAGATCAGTTATGGCCTTAGTTCGGTTAGTGAATGCCTTCTGGAGTGATCAATTTTCGAGATGTTTTTTGTATGGGAAGACCACAGAGGGCAGCAGTATTCTAGGTGTGGCTGTACAAAGGAGGAGAAAATTGAAATAATAAATCAGGACTACTATAGAAATTCCCCTATTTCCATATGACAAGCTCACACAGTTTACTTTACCAAATTTTAGCCAGACTTCAGTGGAATCAAATTTATGATACACACCATAGTGTTGGAACTACATAATTTTAAACATCCTGATATCGTTCTTGGAATATCTGTAAAATTATAGAAAAATCTTTTGTTTTTTTAATACGTGAAAAAAAAAAAATTCTCCTACGATGTTGGATTTCAGTTTCAAGTAAAGTTCTATCTTGTATTGTAATCCGTCATCTTCTGTTATGTACTTTCAAAATCTTTATCATAGTTGCAATTCAAGATTTCAGTTGGATTCGTAGAAACCTAGCATTTTACACAAGGAATCGATTTTGAGTGTGTTTATATGTGCAATTAAAGGGAAATAGATATTCTGAAACGTATTTAATCTTGAAAAATTTAATAATTTATTAAAAATGTACGAATTAGCGATTAAAGAATATTTTGATCATGTTGCCTCGCCTTATCTTGAAATCACCGCAGAAATCCGCCAATAAGAAAAATCTGATGAGACAATGCAACAGTTCATATTGTTAGATTAAAAATACCTTCAGATTTTAAAAATAAGATAATTAGCTAGCTACATCTATTTGTGTTTTGAGTATGTGTCAGAGAAATGTGAGAGAAATTACGACAACCATAAGGAGGGTTGTTTATTAGTAATTAGAAATAAATATGTTGTGTGTGTGTATGTGTCTGTGTTGTTACTCGAGCCAATGAAATGATCTCTACTGGATGGAAGAAAAGTATAGGGCTGACAAGCAGCAGTTAGTAGATAAACGACATGCAGATCAAACTTGTTTTGTTTATTTTTAACGGTTGACCTAGCTTATTTTCGTTTCCTATTTCGTGCTCAACGACAGAATAATGATTTGTTTTTTTACTAGTTTCTCGAGCGAGTCCCACGGAAATCTCTCCAACCTGGATGTTTGATAAATATTAGAATGATAGACGTTCATACAGTTGACGTGAAGTCCAAAAGATAATTATTAAACATTATTAGAACGATATTGTGAAGTTCATGTTTTTAACGATGACTTAAATAGACAAACTAAACGTATAAACGATTTTGTTTCAATGTGATTTTGCCACCCGATCAAAAGTGATTGCTAAACAAAATAAATCAATATTAGCAATAAATTGGAAACGACACTCTTACTTTGATGTATTAACTTATTGTCCATATAAAAGATTTAATTAGATACTTCTGGGGCCATTTCCTAGTGTTTTGAACTTTTAATGTTTATTTTATCTCCTGCAATTATAGTCAGACCTTTATTTCTGAGGATGTGAGCCGGAGCTCAGGCACTAATTACATTTTGGTGATTAAAATTTTACCACTGGAAGAAGAGCAGTTAATCAGCTTGGCTATCACTAATGAACACCGTTTGCATGCTGCTTCATCACCACCACCATCATCATAATCATCATCATCATCGTTGTCATCATCATCATCATCATCATCATCATCATCACCATCATCGTCATCATCATCATCATCGTCATCATCATCATCGTCATCATCATCATCATCATCATCATCATCATTATCATCATCATCATCATCATCATCATCGTCATCATCATCATCATCATCATCGTAATCATCATCATCATCATCATCATCATCGTTATCATCATCATCATCATCATCACCATCATCATCTTCATCTTCATCGTTGTTGTCACCATTGGCATACTTCTCCTCCTCCTCCTCTTCATCATCCCCATTAGCAACTTCATCACCATCATAAATATCAATATCTTTCTCATTATCATTGTCGACATTGTTTTATTATGAATTTCTTATCTACAATGTCAATGGATTGTATGCTTTGCTGTATTGTAAGCTCATCTCCCCTCATTCTAATCCTAATTGATCCACTCATTCTAATCCTGAATCTGTTCTGTGAGACCCAGCATTCTAAAAACAAAAAAAAAACAAAACTATCTCACCAATTACACACCTGAGTCTTCTTTGGTCTCACTTACTCTGCCATGGGCATCTCCCACTCCACACTCTGTACCTATTCATTTGTTATAACATTAATTACTGGAACAAAGGTGGCAAGCTGGCAAAATCATTAGCACACCGGGCAAAATGCTTAGCGCTATTTTGTCTCTTTACATTCTGAGTTCAAATTCCACCGAGGTCGGCTTTGCCTTTCATTCTTTCGGGTTCAATAAAATAAGTACCAGTTGTGTACTGGGGTCAATCTAATTGACTTGCTCCCTCTCCCAAAACTTCAGGCCTTGTGCCTAGAGTAGAAATGAATCATTAGCTCACCAGGTGTAATACTTAGTGGCATTTTGTTCATCCTTATGTTCTGTATTCAAAATCCACCAAGGTCATCTTTGCCTTTCATCCTTTAAGGGTTGATTAAGTAAGTACCTGTTACACACTGGGGTCGATGTAATTGACTTAATCCCTTTCCCCCACCAAATTTCAGGCCTTGTACCTACAGTAGAAAGGATTAATTTCCTGAACAACCCATCACCTGATGGCCATTGGGCTTGACTTGTGCTTTAGCCCCGAGTAATGCTTTCAGTAGATTCCATTCTGCTGTAAAGTATTCAAGCCAAGCACGAACCAAGTGATTAACTCGGTCACTGAATATAAAATGATATTCTGTGGCCAAGATACCGATCATGTGATTCATAAATATTTATGATTTATGATACTTTTTGAAAACCACAGACAAAACAAGCAAACTAATAGCCTCTAAGAAATTATAATACATAAAATGTTTAATTAATAGTCAATTGTTTTGTTCTTATATACATAAATATTTTAGTAAACAAAACAACCTGACAGATTTCCATATGAAATATTCTGCTCTGTTGTTTACGTCAAATATAACTAATAGCAAATCTTATCGATAAAGTTCATATTTCTTTTTAACGGTAATTCATATACTGGAACTGAAATGGCTGTGTGGCTAAGAAATTTCAGAAATTCATTTTGCCATCTTTTGGTTGCATGTTTGATTCTGTTAGATGATAATTTCATTGTCTCCTAATATGGCTGTTCTTCTTATTCCCAACTCTCACACGTCTCCAAATAAGGTAATATTTTTACTCATTGTCAGACAAGTTCTTCAGGAATATTGGAAATGAATGATACTAGTTGTATGTATGAAGGTGATGATCATTTATAACTATAGGCACAAGAGTGGCTGTGTGGTAAATAGCTTGCTAACCAACCACATGGTTCCGAGTTCAGTCCCTCTGTGTGGCACCTTGGACAAGTGTCATTTACTATAGCCTAGGGCCAACCAAAACCTTCTGAGTGGATTTGGTAGAGGGAAACTCTGTGTTTGTGTTTGTCCCCTACCATGACTGAAACAAATAAAAGAGTTATGCCAATTCAACACAGAGGCACCAGCAGTAATGTATACATTTACGTGCACACACACACACACACACACACATACACACACACGCACATACACACACACACACAATATCCATAAGGATAACGGCTTCTTTCAGTTTCTATCTACCAACTCCACTCCGAAGAGTTTGATCAACCAGGGGCAATGGTAGAGGACAGTTGCTAAAGGTGACATGCAGCAAGACTGAACCCAGAACCATGTGGGTGAGAAGCAAACTTCTTACCACCCAGAAACACCAATACCCACCATACATACAAACATACATACATGCATACATACATACATACATACATACATACAAACATACAAACATACATACATACATACATACATACATACATACATACATACATACATACATACTTATAGACACACGTGCAAACAGGCAAAGAGAGATAAGGAGTAGAAGGAGTCAAAAAGATAGAGTGGGATTCGATAAGATTTTAAGTGAGTTTTATATAACACAGAGTCAAAAACTTTGTGCGATGTGCGAAATGTTGAATTTCACTAGCGAACAGAGACGACCCGCAAACAGAAAACAGGTAAACTGCCGAGATAATGAGAACCTCTGCTTTGTCGCTCCCTTACCAGAAATAGCAACCAAATATTTCTCAAATGAAAACTTCGTCATCTTTAAAAGCCAAAAGAACGACATATTGAAAAATGTTATTCCAGATAAACTGAGTAAAACTTGATGCTTACGGTTTAAATACCATTTATCGGGTCTTCAGTTAATGTTAACACATTCAATATAAAGAATAATAAAAATTTAACTGGAAAATAATAATCATAATCATCATTATGGAAAAAAAATAACAGTTGTTAACTACTATTGTTGTATCAAGAAGGAAGATAATTCTGGACATGTTTCTACCTTATTATGATTTCATTAATAAACAATAGATACCACTGTATTTGCCGAAGTAGTGACAACTGGTTCACTAAGTCAATAGATAATGATGAACCAGGGTATGTTTAGGAAAATAGTGATGTTCAGAGAATAATTTACTGTTAAACACCATTGCATGAAAAACAATATTTTAGTTAACGTTAATATGATTGATAGTGCAAAGAGAAAGGAAAAATAAACCCAAAAGTACATTTTGTGATAAGAACAAGCGATAATATTAGTCACTGGGCTTACCCGGAGGTAAATAACAACAACAGACGGAATTACTTCCGAAAGATATAGTTTGGCAGATAGACAGTTAGAAAAACTGGTAAGGACTGGTATCAGACAGAGAGAAAAACTTCAAACTAAGGTGGAGACGGGGAGAGAGTGGTAGAGAAAGAGAAAAGGAGAGAGAGTGGCTTCTGGTAAAGAGGTAGGAAACCAGAGAAAGTATGAAAGTATGGATGTATGGATGGATGGATGGATGGATGGATGGATGGATGGATGGATATAAAAATGGCACTCCGCCGGTTACGACAACGAGGTTTCAGTTGAGCTTATTCGTGAAATTCGTGTTCAA
>JARUKP010000694.1:0-10825 GCA_029874955.1 Octopus insularis | reverse complement strand
TGAACTGGTTTTCCTCTCTTCATTTCAAATAAGCGTTATTAATTAACAGAAAATTGTTTTATCCGATCCATTAGGTATGTTAGCACTTAACTCTATTATTATGTTCCATATAGATGGTATCCCTAGGTAATTTTCTTCAGTCATTATGTGATGTTGTCATGACAACTTATGTATATTTTTTTTGTACATCTAAAGAGAAATCCTGTCTGTTTAACACAGGCAAGTAGTGGAAAGACTAATGTTTTGCCAAAGCAGTCTACTAATACCAAAGCATATCCTTAATTGCAACTGAGCTTGGCAAAAATCAAATTAAAATCAATATTAATTCTCAAACCAACGTTTTCCTCCTCACAACATGCATAATGTTAATTTTAACTTAATTAAAAGTACAGAGTTGTTGCCCTTCTCCTTTGACTAGTTTTTATTAACATTAAGCCAATGGATTTCTATTTTCCTCCCCTCATAGCAACAGTAATTTTAATTGAAAAGTTTTCAGTTCACTACATTTTAAGTACATTAGTACTCACTCACATAAGTTAAACTTTGTGAAATCTATTATTGCAACATCATTCATTCTACAGAGAGAACTTAAGGATAGAATATTTCAAAATTCAACAATCCTTTACTCTTTGATGACAAATCTTCTTTTCTTCATTCAGATAGTTTCCATTAAAACCTTTTCATGACCATATTCCTATTCCTTCCATCTTATTTTAATATCTACTCGTTCAGTTTCTGAAGCTTCATGGCAATCCTATTTGTGCTGATACCCTATTAAAAAAAGCACCCAGTACACTCTGTAAAGTAGCAGGTGAATCAAGAGATGGCAACATAGAAACTGAGAGGACTCTTTTGGTTTTCTGAGGGCAAGACAACTTCTATAGTACTGGTGCCACAAAAAAAAAAAATGCATCAAGTAGACATAGTAAAATGACTGGTGTTAGGAAGGGTATCCAGACGTAGAAATCATACCAAAACTAAGACACTGAAGCAAAATGTGAATCTCCAACTTTTCAAGCTGTGCAATAGATGCTATCATAAACAACAGATGTGATAACGATGATGATGATGATGATGAAATACACCTACATGTTTGGCTACCTTTAAAATAGTGGAGGACTTAGAGGGTTTTGATAAAATAAATATTTTCATTTATTTTTATATTAGGTTGGATGTTTGGAACATAAAAAATTATGATACACATTTTAATATTAAGAAAAATACATTAAAGAAAAAAAGCAGCAATTTTGAATTGAAGAACCAGAGGCAGTTTTAGATATCTTTGAAAACTTTATAAAGATGGTTGATATTTTAAAAAAAACTTTTTTTTTTAAAATTTTGCTATGAATAAAAAGAAGATGCTTTCCATCTTCGAAATTCCTTTAAACTTGTCTGCTAGTTTTCAGGTAAATTCACTGTGTTGTTTCCAATAGCTTAAATTTACCCTGACAAGCAAGATGTACCTCAGTGCCAAATTTATTAGGTGAATGTGAACGATGAATAGTTTAGCCAGTTCCATCAAATATTCTTCTTTAGAATACTCAAGAAACAATGAATGGAAGAAAAATGGAACAAAGCCAAAAACAGCAAAAAAATTGAAACATGATGTCTTGAACAAAAAAAAAAAAAAATCATAATATGTAAGAAACTTCTTTCTTGTATTTTCACTATCACAAGTCTATATGATAAAAGAAAAGACAAAATAACAGAATTCACTTTAAGAAGCAATTCTGATAATCTACATACATATAGGTTTCATCTATCTAAATTCAAAACTTACTTGATTATCGCAAAGCAATCCTTACTTCCTGATTTAATCTAAATGTTTTGGATTAACAGTTTCTGATATTCATCTACTATCAGATAACTATTACACTGTGTAACAAAATTTTAATTTTTTTCCGTCTTTGGTCAGTAAGTGTTATTTCCTATTTGCTTCTGTCTAGAAATCAAATGACATGACTACTATTCCCTTCAAACTTTGCTTTTGTGACCTGGACATCAATGTTTTGAAACTGACCTATTTTCCATTAGATTTCAGACAGATTCAGTACTGAGTTGTTGAAGCAAAAATAACATTGCAAATATTCTGCTCAATACCACAGATATGCTTGTCAGTTGCTTGACCTTAACCAGTTGTGCATGTCTATTAGTGACTGACAATATGTGCATCTCTGATCATGAGCAGCAGTAGTGGGGGAACATCATAGCCATGTATTGAGAGAGATTGGTTGGGGTTTGAATAAATGTAAGAAAAGCAAAGTTTGATGGAAATATTAGCCATTTTTCATATTTTCTAAGGAGGGTAAGCAAATAAGAAATAACAGTTGCTATCCAAGGACGAAAATCATGTGACACAGTGTAGTCCTTATCAGTTATTGCTGTCATTTATTTTTGATTGAGGAGACAGTTCTGACCATCCCTTCTTTTGACTAGACTATTCAAAACCTTTCTTTTTATTTTTTTCAGACAGTAAAGGTGTAACTTAAGAGAAATATTAGTTTCAAATTTTGGCAAAAGGCCAGCAATTTCGGGGAGGTGCTAAGTCAATTAAATTGACCCCATTGTTCAACTGGTACTTATTTTATTGACCCTGAAAGAATGAGAGGCAAGTCAACCTCAGTGGCGTTTGAACTCAGAATCTAAGGATTGACAAAATGCTGCTAAACATTTTGCCCGGCATGCTAATGATTCTGCCAGCTCGCTGCCTTACTTGAGAGAAATATTGCTGTTATCTCTAGCAGGTTGTATGACCATGCAGAGATGCCTCCATTGGCTTGTATCTATCTTTACTAGTTATTTATCAACATGTGCATTGTCTTAAGCTCTTTAGCTTTATATCCAAATAGCTAAATATTTGCCCCGGTTACTGCTGTTCATATTCAGATTAGTAAACAATAGATGTCGATTTTTTTTTTTTGTAATTATTTCAAAATATCTATATTTTATTAAAAATTATCCAAATTGTAATGATAATAGAATTTAGAAATGAAAATCCGTCAATCTTGATGTACCTCAGAGTAGACAATATTCGTTGTGTAAATTTTTGTGCAAATGAATAAATTGTTGCTGCTTCCAACTCATGAGCAAGCAGCATAATACTATGACCCTGTAAAATTTGATTTCATTGAGCAATTTGAGAATGCACAGGAAACAGATAGACAGACAAAGAATTTTATATATAAAGAAATAAGGTTTCTTTTATAAGCTTAGTTTGTAAACATTGAATTGATTATTATACTTCAGACTCCTAGTTTAAATGAAATATTTTATTAATTTATCTATAATAATAAACATGAAATTCTGTCTGTCCATCCGTCTTGGACCCCTGTATCTCAGTCTACATTTGCTTTGCATAGACATATTATACCTGTTTGGAATGGGAATGATTCCGAAATTGAAAATTTGCCCTTCATATGGTTCTTGAGCATCTGACATTGTGATCAAGTTTGAATGAGGATTTGTTATATGCTAACAATTGAAAATTCAAATTTAAAAGAACTCCAAAAATTTGTGAACTTCAAGTTTTTCATTTAAACTGAATTTAAAGTAATACCATAGTGGCAGGGTACCAATAAATGCTTTATTACCATTGCTCTCTACAGTTTTGGGCGGCAGGTCCAATTAGCTCTCTGCAGGAGCTAGCTTAAAAGTGCGGCTTTTAAGCTAGTATTTTAATAAGCGTTATGTTTTGAGTTGAAGTTTTAGGTAAAAAATTTTTAAGATAAATAGCATTTCTGTTGAAATATACTGCATTTGTTTCAATTAATTTTAAAAATAATGAAGAATGTAGTAAAATGCTCTACACCTTTATTAGGCTGATGTAAGTAACATGAAATTAATATAAACTTTTGATAGAAAATTTGATAGAAAATTAGATCACTTTAACCCTTTAGCATTCAAATTACTCTGTCAAATGTAATGCTTGCAGCATTTTGTCCATCTTTATGTTCTGAGTTCAAATTCTGCTAAGGTCAAGTTTGCTTTTCATCCTTTCGGGATTGATAAATTAAACACTGGCCAAGTACTGGGGTTGATGCGATTGACTTACCCGCTCTCCGCAAATTTCAGGCCTTGTGCCTATAGTAGAAAAGATTATTCACAATGCTTTGAATTAATCATGCATTATCTTGTAGCTTCAAGATTTCAATGATGTGATTGTTTATTTTAAGAATGACATTGTAGGGTAGGTGTGAGAGATAGGATATTTGGGCTGGATATGGCCAGATTAAATGCTAAAGAGTTAATCCTTCGGCACACCAGGTAGCATGTTTTCATGCCATATACCACTAGACAGAAAGGCTTGTGTTATCCAACTTTTCCACTGTACATGACAGTTCCTTTAAAGTGTTAATTAAAGGTGAGACAGGATGGTAATGGTGAGGTGGTGGAGGCAGCGTGTTCACTATTAACCAATACTATTAACCTGCTACTGAAGCAGAGCAGTAGCAGCGGATTCTTAATGGTGCTGATGGTAGTAACTGTGGTGTTGGCAGTGGCAGAGATGTGGGTAAAGGGTAAGCTGTGAAGAGATAGTACAGTCCCAGAGTCTAAGCTCTCTTTCTCCCTGCTACACACACACACGTGTGTGTGTGTGTGTGTGTGTGTCTATGTGCGCGTGTGTGCGCACACACAATATACACTCTTTTCTTTCTTTCTCTTCTCTACCTAACCTTCCCCCATTCTATTCTGCCCACCTCTTAGCAAGCCCTCTATATTCAGCCCCACCCCATCTCCAAGATGAACAAAATTTCAAGTGCCTCTCCGAGACCACATATGTGGGTGGGTGGTACTGATGATACAATAGTAGTATAGTAGTTATAGTGTGTGTGTGTGTGTTTCTTTATCGCTTGAAGTTTGTAATTTTCAGTTGACACATATGTGTGCACATATATCGAATCATGTATGTGTTTGTGTGCGTGTGTGTGTGTGTGTGAGAGAGAGAGAGAGAGAGTGAAAGAGTGAGAGTTAGAGTTAGTCAGACAGATTGTCTGTAGATGACTGTTATGCACACATGTGTAATATATTATATAGAGATATATGTGTCTCTGTCCCTCACCCCATTTCTCTCTCTCCCTACATACACACACACACACACACACACACACACACACACACATTAAAGTGAAGCTGTAACACTTTGAAAGAGTACCTTGATGGGGAACAATGTACACACCGATGCCTCCAAAAAAAACCCACTGGCCGAAAGAAAAAGTATGTATTTTATCCACTGACATAAAAACAAAACTTTATGATTTTATAGCTGGTCTCCTTCAGTTGTTTATGTTTCATCTTTCATCTAGGATTTTTTATGTCCCTCTATTGCTATATCCTTTTACCAGGAAAAAAAATACACATATTAGTATGTATATATTTAGTTTTTGGACCAACAGCAATATAGGGACCAGTATGCCTGAACTTGATGTATTCAATTAATGCAAAGACCAACTTAATTTCTTCTGATTTGCTTTAATAGTAGTAATTTATTTTGTTCAATCTATGGCGTTTTATTCTTGTTTGTTATTTTTCTCATGAAAGGATATTTTTTTTGTTTTTAATTTCAACTAATTTTGTTTAATTTTCATGTAGTAATTTACCAGATCTGTGACAGCTTATTGATTTCTGAAAGATGTGAGTGTTGGAAAGTGAAATAGTGACATGGAAATTGAAATCAAGTTGCGGACACTAAGCTAACTTTGGTGCTTTATTTGTTTACTTGACAATGCTTGCCAGTCTCTAACTCTTAGATAACAAAATCAAACATTTATGCCTACTCTTATTTCTTTATCTAATTTCAACTATTCTCACTATACGATAACTACAACACTATCCACATGTGTGTGTGTGCGTATTTATACATAGAATCTCACACACACTTGCATATACACTTCACACGGTGGTTGCCTGAAGAATAGTTTTGAATTGATGATTGTTTAAGTGACAGTTGTAACCGCTCACATTTCTCTGCTAATTGGTGTCATTTCCTGCACAGACAAGAAATCTAAAAATTTCTTCATAATGACAAATAAGCAATTGTGTTGATGACCATCATGCCTTTTCTAAGAATATTAGCAACATAATTGAAGTGAAAAGTTATCTAATGGGAGTGAAAACCCCGGTTGTGACCTCAGCATCCTACTGGGAACTTAACACCACACTACACCACCTGCCACTTAAACCTAAAAACAGTGTAAAGTTTAGTATAAGTTTCTTTTCCAGTTCAAAAGCAAACATTAGTAGTTTTGTTGTAATATTATTGTTATTAAAAAATATCATGCTTGATAATATTTATATTAAGCTATCATGGAATTGGAATTGCTGATGAGGTTCAGTACGTACAGATATTTGAACAGCATGCAACCATGCACGCATCTCTGTGGTTGCTTAGCCTGTTAGAAACAGCAGCCAAATCTTCCTAACTATGTAATCCTACTGTCTTAAATAAAAAGGCTATATTGATTAACATAGTTCATGGTGTTCTCTTTATTCCTGAAAAAACATCAACAACAAAAAGATAAATTAAAATAGTTTGAATGGCTTTGATCATAAATCTGTTCATTCAGGGCCAATTTAGGACTAAATGATGGCAGTCAATAATATTCTGTATTTACTATTGCTCTTGAAATTTCATTTTTTTTTTATGTCAGAAATAAGCAATCTATTTATCTTTGAACCATTTCAAAACCTGAACAGCAAGTCATTTTTAGAATTTAAAAAATGTTTTTAATAGCCAAGTTCAAATTTCTTCTCTCATTTTCTGAAAATATGAGCTTAGAAAGTTACTATATTAAAAAGATTTCATTAGGTGGTATGGCATTTCTTATCTGTTCTCAATTATTTAAACTTTTCCTTTCTTCCTTTTGGGTTTGGTGTAATTGACTTACCCCTCCCCTCAAAACTGCTGGCTTGGTGCCAAAATTAGAAAGAGGGGGAAAAATTATTTTAATACATAAACATGGTTTACTAACTTGTTGACAGCATTTATAGCTTAAATAAGTTTTGTGTTGTTGGACTGCTTCCTGCAGTTTTGGGCTTTGAAACGGTCAAAACAGCTCATATTTTGAATCTTCCAATGACATTGTTCCATTCAGTTTCCTGTAATTTTCTTGTTCTACTAGCATATATTCTCAAATCAATTAGCCCTTCAAATTCCTATCCACTTGTAGAATTATGCTCAGTCCTACTTTTGAAGATATTTTTAGACATTCTAGGTGTTTTTCTTTTGTTTTTGAGAGAGATAACTTCTCACAACCATACTTATCAAGCTTTTATAATTAATGTAAAATTATTCATGGCACTGTTATTTTGAAATTATTTTGCATCCTGTTAGCCTTTTAACTTGAATCTGCCCATTTCTTTCTAAACTGGGATCTCTTGGTGTGGAAGACAAGTATTAGTCACACATTTTAAAATAGTTAATGTTAAAGGTGAAGTAATTAAATATTTTGCTCAGAAATGAATTTTATTTTATCATACAAGGTTAAAAGAACCCTTTTTTTTTAACCCTTTAGTGTTCACATTATTCTGCCAAAATTAATGCTTTTTCAGCCACATTGTTTTGAACTAATCATGCATTATCTCGTAGCTATGAGATTTTGATGAGGTAGCTGTTCATTTTTAAAACGATATTGTAGGGTTGGTGTGAGAGACCAGATCTGGCCGTTTAAACATAGAATAGGCAGAATACTTTTGGCTGGATATGGCCGGTTTAAATGCTAAAGGGTTAAGATCATCACCTGGTTCTTCTAGGAGGGTCTACCATGTTGTAAATATTTGTGGGGTTTGGGTGCACATCTCTGGTTTGATAACTTCAATCCTTTCCTTTCACCCATCACAGAAACTCCTTTAAAGGGTCAAGGGCACTGCCCTTTCTTCCTCAACTAAGTCACATAAAATAAAAATACTCCTTGTAAATACTGCTTTCAGATTTTGGCACAAGGCCTGCAGTTTTGGGGGCAGGGATAAGTTGAGTAATTCATCAACCTTGAAAGGACGAAAGGCCAAGTTGACCTTCGCCAAATTCGAACTCCATAGCATTTTACCTGGCATGCTAACGAGCCTGTGAACACCTCACCTTACTGTCCTTTTATGCGAGTGGAAAGTAGTACATCTGATAACGCGAACTCCTTATAAATACCACATAGTGAAATGAGTACGTCTCATATAAATTATACTTCTTGTAAAGATGGTTGTGTTTGTTCCTACCATGACCATCCTGTCTTACTTTATAATAATATATTCAAAACTTCATTTTACCTGAAGTCATTCCATTTTTTCCGTCCCACCACCCCCAAGTTGGTAAAGTGTTCAGATTGAGAGGAATTTGGCTGTGATATCTAGCAAATTGCGCAACCACATAGAGGCTTCTTTATTGAATTGTATTTGTATGTGTTTGTATATCTGCATGTTTATCTCTGTGTGTGTGTGTGTATGTGTCAACATATTTATGTGAATTTTATGTGTCCGTATGTATATTTGTTTGTGCTGGTGTGTGTGTGTGTGTGTATATGCCTACATGTTGTTTACCCCTCTATTTTCCTATACGTATGTTTACTTGTTTGTGTGTTTGTGTGCTTATCTGGAAACGTCTGTCTGTTTGTCTCTCTCTGTACTTGAAATTCAACCTACAAGCACCTTTCTTTATTCTCTACATTTATTTCTTTTGCTTTTCTCTTATTTTTTTGTTGTAGTTTTTGCCCAGATCTTCACTTGATTATATAACCACCTCTACTGCTACTGCTACTACTACTACTACTACTACTACTATTACACTCATAAAGAAACAAAATAACCCCTCCTCCCTCCAGTTGTTTGTTACAAAAATCATTTGACCTAAATGTGTGTGTGGTGCAATTCATTTTAATAATAGGGGTCCTTTTGTAAATAGGGGGTCATTGGCAGTGAAAAGGATTGGGACTTCATAATGTAGAAGTCCCATTGCTGGATCATGCTGGTGGTGTTGGTGTTAATGTTGCTGCTCTTGTTTTTGTTTAGCCCCAGGCCAGCACAATAGGTCATGCTGACCTACAATCAAAAGTATGTCAGCCATGACTATTTCTGAAAAGCGCCCTTCCCTTGATAGAATTGTCTGGTTGATCGACAACACATGAAAACCGCCATGAATTAGGCCAGTCAGAGATCCCTTGGCAGCAGGCATTTCAAGATGACCTGAAGATATCTGACATGTAGAATGGATGCACAGGTGTAGAAGTGGCTGGAGGCTGGTTCCTCATTTGCTGAGCAACACAGGAGAACCGAAATTAGGAAAAAACCTGATTAAACCTCATTTACTGACATTAAACAAACTTTGCCCTATTTTGTCCCTAATTAAAGACCCCAACTGCCAAAACTCCTTATTTACAGTCAGTTCCACTCAGTTTGCAATTTTTCTTTATGATAAAAACAAAAATATTACTTCTTTAAGAGGAACTCTAGGAGTGGTGGTCACTTACAAAAACTATTACGACAAAAAAAAAATCACATGAAACAAACAATTATGCTAATTTTTTATTATTTATTTGTTTTATTTTGATTCTTTTTTTTTTGTTTGCAGCATTGTGTATGGCTTCAGGTTTGGCAGCAAATGATTTGGTAACAAGATTATTAAAAGCTGGAGACCACATTGTCAGTATGGATGACATGTATGGAGGTAAGTGGTGGAGCGTTTGGATTTTATGCCTACCTAAAGTTCTTTGATATATATATATATATGTATATATATATATATATATATATACACATACATACATACATACATACAGGGTGTCCTAAAAAGATGTACTCACCAAGATCTGGGCTGTACGAGCCAGATGTGTTCCTCTGACCCATGCTGGAAGTTAGTAACTGTAAATCATTACTGATAAATTATGACTACTCATCTAACACATGCCAGCATGGGAAACAGACATAAATCACTGTTGTTGTTTATTTCTTTTCCTGTTCTTCTTTTTCCATGTTGCCATGAACTGGTCTAGACTTCTGGGGTCACTCCTTTACAGACAGAAGATACTCTTCCTGGCATTTGATCCCTAGTTTTCAAGTAAGGTCCCAATATATCCAAGTGTTCTTCATTTTCTCTTCTTATTTATTGTAGGAACTAATCGTTACTTCCGTACAATGGAACAGCTTGGAATCTCAATTACGTTTGTCGATGCCACCGACATTAATAAGTTTGCGGCAGCATTTCAAGAAAACACAAAGGTAAAGGGGATTGGGAGGGAAGAACGGGGGTGGGGGCAATGTTTTTTGTTTGATTTTTTTTTTTTTGTTTCTTCCAATATCCTTGTTTTGTCTTAGAACAGTTCTGTTGATTTCACTTATTCTCACCCTTCCCACTCCACCACCATCTTTTTAGTTTCTTAGTATATTACTGGTGTTGTTGGTGCCATGTAAAAAGCACCAAGCACACTTTAGAAAGTGGTTGGCATTAGGAAAGGCTGTGCTATAGAGATGAGGAATTCTGTACATTATTTACATATGCCCATGGGCATATAGCATAATGGTTAAGAGCACGGGCTACTAACCCCAAGATTGCAAGTTCAGTTCTAGGCTGTGCCTTGAATGAATAACAATAATAATAATATCAGCAAAAATACCTTAGGAATGAGAACCCATGGTTGGGTCCAAAATCCTGCTAAGACACCTGGATGAAGGGTGGAGGCTAAATCAGCTGAAACGTGGTAACAACAAACAAGATGGGGACACATATCCGTCCAATTTAAATAATGTAAATATTAGGTAAATAATGTAAATATTAGGTAGGGGTGTCCAGCTGTAGAAACCCTGCAAAATCAGACGACCGGAACCTGGTCAGCTACTGCCAACC
>JARUKP010000693.1:0-10825 GCA_029874955.1 Octopus insularis | reverse complement strand
TGATTTCCTTATATAGGCAAATAACTTATGTATATAGTTACATGTGCATGTGAGGCAACACATATACACACGCATGGACGCACAGACGCATGTGTGTCTGTATACGACAGAACAGGAAAGGGGGAGAGGGAGAGTGGAGAATGAAGGCACCACCACACATTTGTTGTGCTTTGTCATAAACACCAGTTCTCCAACATTGTAGTCATAAATAATACATTACATATATATATACATATATATACATACATACATATATATATATATAAATAATTGTGTGTGGGTGGTTTCAGTTGTTGGGGGTGTGGTTGGGGGGAGCATCAATAACGAAAGGGTTTTAATCAAATCGACTCCAGTGCTTAGCTTTTCAAGTCTGCTCCTTGTTTTATTACTCTCTTTGTGGTGAACTGCGAAGATACAGGGCCATAAACAAACCAACAGCATTTGTCATGCAGTGAGGCACAAAAACATCCACACACACATCATTTGATGTCCTCTTTTCCATGTTGACATGGGTTGGACGGTTTGAAACAGACAAAGCAGCGTCTGCTCCCCATCCACACACATAAAAACATCTGTGTGGTCAACAAACTCCATTCGCAACTATGTTGAGTCCCTTGTGGGTCTTGGACAAGTGTTCCCTACTTTAGCCCCAGGTCAGCAAATGCCTGGTGAGGGAATTTGGTAGACAGAAACACGACCACTTGTGTTGGTTTATGTCCCCCAAAACTTAGCAGTTCAGTGAGAAAGACCAATAGAATAAGGTACCAGATTGAAAAAAACAAACCATAACTACTGGGGTTAATTTGTTCCACTAAACCCTTCCAAGTGGTGCCCCAGTGTGGCCACAGGCTGACTGGAACATACCAGCTATAGTAGAAGGCTGTGTTTGTTTGGATTGTCATTGTTCTGTGACCACCTCAAGAATTAGAAAATGAAAACATTTGATCAAACATTTGCACGGAGCTGAAGGAGGTTGGAAACTGTTAAAGCCCTCCTCTTCCTCCTCAGCTAGTTATGCACTGATATGGCTATTTATGCATCTATGCACACACACACACACACACACGTGTGCCATTAATATTGTATATTGCTGTTGTTTCTGCTGATCAATTGTGATTGATTACATCTTTGACAGTTCTGGTTGGTTTAGCTGTTGGTCAGTTCTGGTTGAGTAATCCACAGCATGTTAAGTGGTGCTTATTTAGCCCTAGGTCAACTCCAAAAAGACCACCACCGATATATGACATATAATCAAAGACACTCCAACTGTGGCCATAACTCTCATTACGTATATCTAGGACTACACTGTCCAATGTGTCCTTTTTTTTTCTTTTAATTCTTTAGGGTGTAATTCTAGGGAAATGACATTTGGTGGTTGTTTATAACAGGCTGAACAGAAATGGATAAAATGAACTAGGAGTACATGTCTCCTGGTGCACACTCCAGTTTCAGGTCTAATTTATGTTGTGTGTGTGTGTGTGTAAAGGAAAGTGTGGTGGTGGTAGATGTGTTTAGGGGTGACTACACATATAGAGCCTCAGGTGTTCTGGTGGCCTTTTGTATTCAAAAAGTTTGTTGTTGTTTAACCAGAGGTCATCCTTGCTTGAGCTGGCCTATGGTCTGACGCCTTCCAGTTGTGTGTCCTCTCTTTTCAGACGATTCTTCTCTTTTTTTCATTTACTGTGTTAGAAGTTGTTCATTCAGAGTAAATGTCGTTGTTTTGGCTGCCAATCAGCCATGATTGAGTAAATATTTAGAGACTCTCACCTTGACCCATCTCTGAAGACAGTTACTGGTGTGTATATACGAGTGCACACACACACACACACACACACACACACACACACACACACACATGCTGCTTGTTATCATCTTGAATGCCTCTGTCTCTAATGTGTTATCATGTCCTGAAGTGTCACTTATGGTCTGTTATGTGAGCTGCCCCACATCCAACATTATGATATATTTTAAGACCTCTTAACTCCTGAGATCTAATCTTAACTTCTCCTTCAGCAAACTCAGTCTTTTGTGCTTACATTGGGCACACCCTGTAGAATTTCTCCCTGATCCTTTTCTGTATGTCCACAATAGCTCATACCCAGGGGCCTGGCCTCTACCTTGCAAGCTAAACCTTTGTCTTTGCCAGATTTACTTTAAGACCCCTTCGGTATTAGGTTTTGCTTCCACTCTCAGCAATTCATTTCTAATTCTTTGACTGATTCAGCTGTGAGAACCAAGTCAAGAATACTCAGCTCTCACAGACAACCAGTCTTGAACTCTTCTGTCCCAGAAAACTGTGATACAGAAGAGGGAACTGAGAATGAAGCTGTGATGGGCTCTACCTGCACATCAAATTCCTTGCTGAATCTTATGGCATCTCTGTACATAACTCTTACAAACCGTCCCTCGACACCTAGTTTCCTTACTGACCACCAGAACCCCCCCCCCCCCCATCTCTATGTTATCTTGTTTTATATCAAAAGTTGACATGAGTTTCAACTCAGGTTATGTTGTTCACAGCTGTCATAAAAAAACCCCATCCTGGGGCAAAACTCAGAGTAGACAGTCAACTTTTGATACAATAAACTTAAATCTGAGCACTCAACCCAGTGTATTGAGTTCTATATCAGATAATATTTGCCCATTATAAAATAGATGTTTTAATCCTAGTTTACAACTTTTACATTACTCTTTCTATGTGCACACACACACGCATGCATGCACGCATGTATATACATGAAGATAGCATTTCCTGCCTAACTAGTTGCTCTGCCTGTTCTTGCAGCTGGGTGGAGCAGAGTCCCACTGAAATACTGCAGTCTGTACTTACATGTTTGTCTAAAGCTGTTGAAAACCTGAAGGCCTTGAATATAAATGTTGCCGATTTAAAAGGTAAGCACATGGAACTAATTTCTTCATTTGAGGGCTTAATTGATAGAGATGTGCCTGGGTGGGTGGGGAGGTGAAGGATTTGATTTTTCCCTTTCATGTTGTTCCGTTTCTCATTTGAAATATAATTAATTATTAAAGATTTTGCAATCAAAGTCATTATTATCTTGATCGCTTATGTTGAGGGAGTCTAAAACAAAAGCAGAAGTCCTGATCTGACAGAGTTATGATGAAAGGCTTTCCAACCATGACTATCCTGTCTTATATTTTTTTTTCTTTTTTGGCAGATCTAGTGTATCTGGAACTAAATTATTCAATATATTTTTTAAAGCTTACAGAGTGTGGTTTTAGGGAGATTTCACTACTACTTCTAGCAGGTCATGTCACTACAGAGGTTTCTTTGTTGGCAAGAGTAAATTTCTGATTGCATTTCACATACAAGACAAATCAACAAACACCTGAGATATTTGGTATGGAACTGCACTGACCATGTCAAAGCCAGGTTGCCTGCAGCTAAACTGGTTCCTGTTTAAAAGGGTCAGAGAGCCCAACTGTTCTAAAACTTCACCATGTCAGAGTGGTGACACAGGCTGTCATCACTGCAAGACAAACTATGACAGACCTCAGCACTGGCATCTCTCTGCATTTATTGAGATAACAGACTTCCCAGTCGTCTCAAACATGGTTGTGCTATAGGCAGGGGCTTTGAAGACCTGGCACTGCTGGAGATTCCTCTCCTGATTCTTTCTTCACATTAATTAAATTCATTAATGAATGGCTCCAGGGTGAAGAAGAGAGTTTGGAAAACCCTTAACAACAACAAGAAAATACTTAGAGCTCCCTATTTTAGATGTAGACCAGCCTTGGCAACCACTCTGAGAAGTTTAAGACTTAAAAACCTTTGGTTTCTATTTTAAAATGTGTTGGGGATTTCATTGAGAGTGATGTTTGGCTGGTTTAGCAAATCTGTATAAAGAAGCTATCACATTTAACTTGTCTAGCAACTATATATATAGAGAGAAGATTGAACGAGGGAGAGAGAGAGAGAGAGAGAGCGCTTATGTATATACTTTGTCTCTTTTCTTTTTCGAACACCTATTTCAATCAATGCTCCCTTGTTACAATTCAACAAAATTTCATACTTCACAAAAAATTGCTGCCAACTGGTTAATCACCATTAAAAGATTACTTGTCCATCATAATCCGGTTCATTCATATAGAATGCAGAATGCCAAAATCGTCCTTTCAACTTGTAACCCCTGTGCCAGTGGCACATAAAAAGCACCATGCAAACGTGGCTGATGCCAGTGCCACTTTGACTGGCTTCCATGCCAGTGGCACATAAAAAGCACCCACTACACTCTCAGAGTGGTTGGTGTTAGGAAGGGCATCCAGCTGTAGAAACTCTGCCAAATCAGATTGGAGCCTGATGCAGCCTCCTGGCTTCCCAGACCCTGCTCAAACTGTCCAACCCATGCCAGCATGGAAAACGGACGTTAAATGATGATGATACAGCGTAATATACTGTATGTAACTGTAGAATAAATTTTACAGATGTACAAGTCTCCATATTCTCTTTATTATTATTATTATTATTATTATTATCATTATTATTATTCTCTTTATTATTATTATTAGTGTGTGTGTGTGTGTGTGTGAAAGGATTATTTATTAAAAGCAAATATTCATAATTTGTACCGAGTCCTAACAGAATCTGCTACTTTAAAAACAGAAAATTTGTGCTACTTTTTTTTCTCTGAACCTGATCCGTCAGTCCTGCATCTGTTGGATGAATTAAAGTACATCTACCAGCATCATCATCATCATCGACACCCATCAGGCAGGCAATGTGTAGATAGGCTTTATAACGGTTTCTTTAATAAGCAAATCCACACCTACATGATATATGTAAGGGAGGGAGGGGGGGGTTGAACTAGCAAGGCGGACTCTAGGTAGTCACTCGACCTGCTAGAAACACCAACCAAATTCCCTTGAATCCCATCTTACTATCTTTAAAAAGCAAGAACACCAAGTGACCAGTGACCTCAACTAAAGCAGCAACAACATTTCTGCTACCAAATATATTTGAGTTTTTGCTGAATTAGATACTTTTTTTTTTTTTTTAAAGTCTAAAATTATGGTAGAGCATGTTTGGAACTATTTTAATGCCAATCCACCACCTGAAGTTGGTCCCTAGTGTTGTTGTTTAAAACCTTCCATCCTATTCTCATGGTAATATGTTCCAATCACAAATTTAATATTGACTAAAATTCTTCGTTATTTTAAAACTTAATTGGAACAAAAATAGTCTAATTGAACAGAAATATGGTACAAAGATGGATTCAATAAACTTTTATATTTTCTTTAAGCAATTGGCATTACGAATCAACGAGAAACAACCATTCTCTGGGACAAGTTGACTGGTAAACCTCTCTTCAATGCCATTGGTACGTTCACCTCACACTTTTCCATTTTTGCTCTTTTGTTGATTGGTATTACACCTGTATTAATTATCTTTTCGTTTAAACTTTTTAAGCTCTGTAATTGCATTTATCACATGCAAACAGTTAACAGATTAATTAGAGCATTGCACCACTGTATTTCAGATCTCACCAAGGTCACTTTTGCCTTTAAGCATGAGGGGGGGGTGTTCTTTCCTCTGACCTGACATTATTCTGGGATTCATTTTTCATCCCTAGAAAAATAAAAGGTAAAACTGTTTTCAGTGGGATTTGAACTCAGGAGATGACTCAATGTCATGAAATCCCCCTGCCTTTCCCTACCCACCCCTTTAACATTTAAAACAAGTTCCCTTGTTTTTATTTATGGGACTGGCATGTGGCTCCAGTTGTCCCATAACTCTGGCTGACTTTGGAATACTGGAGCCCTGCCATAATTGGATCCTTAAGGACTTCTCCTTAGAAACAGGGCTAGCAATAGGGACAGAATCTGGATTCAGAGAGCAAATCCCTGCAGCCAGTTCCACCATTTTACTACCCTTAACTGTTTATTGATTGTGCCCCCCCCACTCCTGCCACGACTCTCCCTACTGAAGGCTGAAAGACAAAGTTGTTGACTTGCTAGGATTTCTGCTTAGAACTCAGAGAACTCAAACAAAATCTGCAAGACTCTGTGACTCTGTCAGTTCATCACCCTTAATCCACCCGGATACCAGTAATATATTGGTTCTCAATTCACTTGTTCCCCCCCCCTCTAATTGTGTGGTTCTGTGCCAAAGTGTGAAACCTTATTCTTGTTTCTTTTTTCTTTTCTTTTGTTTTCTAGTCTGGTTGGATATGAGGACATCTGTTACGGTGAACAAATTATTAGCAAACATCCCAGACAATGACAAAGATGTCTTAAGGGTGAGTCAGCTCGGTTCTTCTTTGGATTCTGATATGGAATGGGTTATCGTCTGTTCGTGTGACTGTGGGGTTAACAACTTAGCTTCCTAATCCTGTGCTTCCATGTTCAATCCACCAAACTAAAATATTACTTTTCCAGTTAGAATTATCAGTTTTGGAGTAGTCTCATACCTTCCTCATCTAGTCTCCCTGTAATCTCAACGTTCCATGGTCCCTGCCCATAGCCATCCATTTCTAACCTCAGTATTCTGTGGTACCTTTCTTCTACAGCTGCTCCCTACAACCCCCTTTTCTCACTGAATCCCTATTTGTTCCAGCCTCAGTGTGGTCTGCCTGTCACAACATACTTCAGTGCTCTCAAAATCCGATGGTTGCTCGACAATGTTCCACAAGTGAAAGCTGCTCTCAAAGAAAAACGATGTCTCTTTGGCACAGTTGATTCTTGGTTGCTTTGGGTGAGGAACTCCACTTTTATTGCCTTTCTTTTTTATTCTTTTTTCTTCTGTATTTATTTAATTAATGCTCGTTTAAAAGAAAAAAGTTCATTTGGGGAAGCCAAAGTAATTACAAAACTCAACTGCACTCAGTGGAGGGTGAGTGAGAGTGAGAGCTGCACGAGAAGAGTTCTTTGAAAGGCTGGGGTCAGCAGATGTGAAACTGTGTGCGTGCATATGTGCAACCACAATGTATATATACATGTGTTTATATATGTGTGTGTGAATGTTATTGTTTAGTCCAAAGTCAGCTCTGACTGAGCAGACCTTTGATCAGACATTCCAAGCATGGCCATCCCATCTAAGAATAGTCCACTCTTGATTGGATTATCCTACATGTCATTGTCTTTTTAAGATGGGTGTAATTTGAGGAAGACTGTTATTTGGCTGTTATTTCTAGTAGGTGAAATGACCTTGGAGAGACAGCCTTGTTCATTTGTGTGAAAATAGCAGAGTTTAAGTTAATGGATTTTTGTAAATCCAAAACCATCACAGACAAGAGTTTGAATTTCTGATTTTTGTTTATTGTATTCTTCTTTGTTTGAGTTGGTGAATTAGTGTTGTTGTTGTTGTTGTTGTTGTCTTGTTCTGTATTTCTTTTTACTTTCTTTCTTCTCTTTCTTTGCCTTTCTTCTTTGTTCTTCTCCTGTCTTCCTTCTTCTTCCTTCTGTCTTTAATGCAAAAGAGAGAGAGAGAGTGGACTATCAACTGAGTATAGAGTATTTGTTGTTAACCCCAGAACCTGACTGGAGGAGTGAAAGATGGGAAACACTTGACGGACGTCACCAATGCCAGCCGGACAATGTTGATGAACATACATGCCCTTCGCTGGGACGAAAAACTCTGCAGGTACGGCCATTTCTAGTTTGCTTGCATCACTTCCGTGCAATTTGTCACTTCACGTGTTTGTGTTTGTTTCTAAATGGAATCGAAGGAGCCTGAGGCACATCATCATTACTTCTACCACTGGCACCGTGTCCTTCTAACCATTGTTGTTGTTGTTGTAGCAGTTGTATCATAACCATGTGTTCACCCTGAAGCTGTTTCCAAATGTCACAAGTTCCATTCTCTATTTTCAGTTTCTTTGATATTCCAATGTCAATCCTGCCAGAGATCCATTCTTCCTCTGAAATATTCGGTTATATCAACGATGGTCCATTAAAAGACATACCAATATCTGGGGTAAGTACATTACTCCTCTTGCTTTGAACTTATCTGCTTTTACTCTAAAATGTGTGTGTGTTGTCTCCGACAGACTTCAAGGTCCTGAGTTCAATTCTTGCTATATGACTCTGCGTTATTCCTCTCTTCCAGATACATTATTGTGATTACTTCAATCACTCACTGCTTCTGTTTGTCTTGGATTGATGGCTTAACAAATAAGCTCACTTCATGTGGTCACCATTAAGCAGGGCTGTATCCAGTCTTAAAAAATCCAAATATAAAAAAATCTTGCTAAACACTATTGTTGTCCATCATTGTCCAAACATTTAAAGCCGGAGATGGATGGCTGTGGTATGTGCACACAGTTTGTATTTCTAGTCTGAAACCCCCACCATTTTATCCAGAAGATTGATCTGCTGTGCAGAGATCTGCAACCAAATGAATTCCTTCTGCCAGTCACTTACCATTCTCTTCAGTGATTCCTTCTCTTAGCATTAACACTCAACAAGTTTCAACATCTAGCCATTTATTCAGTAGAATCCGAGGTTACCTTCTGTCTTTGTAACAATAACTTTGGCCACCTTTTCTTGAAATTCAATATCTCTACGGAGACAGGCTTCTAAAATCTCAAAACCATTTCTCATACTCCATTTGTCAAAGCATGGAACTACCAATTTGCATCAAAGTTGGCAGGAACTACATCCTTCAAAAATTCCAGGCTTCCTGAAATTCCCAAACACCAATCCTGACATGCCTCTCCATGCTTTCCTCTTTCTGGTTCTTTTAATGGTTATTTCTTCTCTATTTCTGTGTCTTATTCTGTCCCCTCTACATGTATTTTTTATTTTTGCTTCCATTACTGTTTTCTTTCTGTCTTTTGACTTCTATGTCTCCTTTCTGGCCCCTTTTTTTAACCTTTTCTGCTGCCAAGCACTGTCTCCAATAAACTCATTGTCTTGAAATTTATGTTTTGTTTGCATTCCACAGATCTTGGGAGACCAGCAGGCAGCCCTTGTTGGTCAAATGTGCTTTAAACAGGGAGATGCTAAAAACACGTATGTTTACACTTTCTGTTTTTACCTGAATTTTTTGCCACAGATTCTTCCCAATTCCCATTTTTTAACCTTATCTTCCAAATGAAGATGATGTTCCCATTGTTCTTAAATTTCTCTTTCCGTTTCCTTTCAGATACGGAACTGGTTGCTTTCTGCTCTACAATACAGGTTCACAGGTGCCATGATTTCTTCAATTACTATTATTGTGTTATTCTCTTTTTAATTAAATTTAATGGTTCCAGTTATTGGACTGTGGCCAAGCTGGGGCATTGCTTTGAAGGGTTTAGCTCAGTCATATTGACCTCAGTTGACCCCCAATTCCTTTTCCATTCTGATACTTCTCAATTTCTATTTATCAGATGGTGAGATTTTTTCTTTGACCGTTTTATGGTCTAAAGCAGTGGTTCCCAAACTTTTTTGGGCTGCCCCCACCCCTTAACACCCTGGCCACATACCTACTGCCCCCACCCCAACTGACCATCACAAACATGGGTCTCTCTTGAAAACAAATTCACAGCAACTGTATTCCACAAATAAAACTTTCCCCCTCTTCTTCCCATGTCTTCCTCTTCTTCCCATGTCTTCCTCTTCTTCCCATGTCTTCCTCTTCTTCCCATGTCTTCCTCTTCTTCTGCCACTCGGATATTTTGGCAGATGTCACACTCTTTCATCAACAACATACTTATGTCCATTTGTTTGATCAACTGAATTGCCACCAATTATTGAACTAATGTCTAACTGGTTGAGTATTCCAAAGGCCCATGGATCATATTTAATGGATCTGTGCCAGTGTTGGAATCCTTTTAGAATTTTTGTTGGAATAATATTGTCTTTTGTTTACAAAGAATCATTTTAAACAATGGATTTCTCTCTCTCTCTCTCATGTAAAAACCATTTTGTCTCTCATTTCCATTCCAGCCGGTGGAATCAAAACATGGACTATTAACAACTGTTGCCTATCAGATGGGGAAAAAGAAACCAGTTACTTATGCACTTGAAGTAAGTTTCTTTACACTGTCTATTTCTCATAAAACTGCTTATTTATTACTTATTGAATGACAAAGTAACAGGAATCATACAATCAATTTCATTAGCTTACAGTTGGTTGTTGTAAGAGTTGGGTGCTTGTGCGACATCTTATAGCTTCTTCAGAGCCATAAAAATGAAGTGTATGTTTCTTTCAGAAAACTGCAAATATATACTGTAGAAATATAGTTCCATTATAATATAAAATTTAGCTAACAATAGAAATAAAGACAATAAAGCTCTTTCAGATTAATTTTTAATGTGATTTTTATTCTTAAAGTGAAGAATTATTTTTTATTTAAACTTAAAATTTTTTCTTTGAGATTTATTTGAAAAATATAATTTTGTTGTTAAAATTATAATAAAAAAATCTTAGCTTCTTTTTTTTATTCGAATGAATTTAGTCAGCATTGGTTTCATAGAAAAGATTTTTCTTTGAGAAATATCTATTAAGTCCTGATTTCATAAGGTTTTCCCACATTTTGGTAAAGTCAGGTGAAGCTTGGTCACCTACAAATACTGTAAAAGACAGGAAAATAAATACATCAATAATTTAATTTTAGCCAAAGTTCATAAAATTTTGTCTTGCTATTTAGTAAGTCCTGTTTTAACTAAGATCACAGCTGGCATCCGATTTATTAAATGGCTAGTTTTATTGTTCTTTGTTTCAGAGCATCAAGTTGTGACTCTGTACTTCAAAAAATTAACTTAATCATTTGATAAACGAAAAATCAATAAATTAAGTAATGGGGATCAATATGATCAATCAGAATGCTTGAAGGTTGGACTCCAGCATGGCCACTGTTCAGTCTCTGAAACAAGGAGAGGAAGA
>JARUKP010000692.1:0-10825 GCA_029874955.1 Octopus insularis | reverse complement strand
GACGTGCAGATGATACACACATTCCAAAAAGATCATTTGGAGAGATGAAGCTTCATTTAAATCAACTCTTTGGCATTTAAACCAGTCTTACCAGATCGAAATATTTTATTGTATTGTTTAAACTGGTCAGATCTGGTTTCTCATACCTACCCTACATACAAGCATTGACATTCATTTGCACTCTCCTCTGAGAACATGTCCAGCCATGGGGGAAATATTACCTGACTTGGAAACAAGAGAGGGTTGGTGATAGGAAAGGCATCTAGCCATAAGAAATCTGCTTCAATATATTTTTTTTTGACCCATGCAAGCATGGAAAAGTAGATGTGAAAGTGATAATAATGTTGATTAATATATATATGTATGTAAGTATGTATGTATATATACACACGACTTCCAAATAATGAGCAATACCAAAAACATTTCATTCCCCCCCCCTGTTCACACACACACATTTACACTTGTCTCTTTATCAAAACAATAACAAACACTTTTTGCCTTTTCGTCATTAAGTGTCTGGTTTCTTTTCTTCATTCTTTTCACAAGTATTTTTTTCAGTCTCAGCTTTCGTATCCTTCACCTCAGAATTCTTATCATCACCACCTGCATCATCATCATCATCATCATCATCATCATCAATATCAACAACATCATCACTAATATCGACTTCATCGCTGTCTGAAATCTCTATAGACTCCTCATCTGTCTCCCTGGCTCTTCTCTTTTTGCTCTGCTCATTTTCACTGCCAGCATTCTCAATGTCACTCATATCAGTGAAGCTCTCGGATTCGCTGTCGCTGTCAGGATTCGCAGAAAGTTCATTCCCAAAATCCGCAAAGAAGTTGTCTTCTTTATTCAAGGGATTCGTACGACTTGATTTCTTGGCTTTCTCCTGGATGTTCACCTCAACATCCGACAGAATGTCCAGGTTCCAAAACTTAACAGTCTGGTCATGGGAACAACTCGCCAGGAACTTTTTGTCTCGAGACAAACTCAAGTTCTCCACTGGAAAGTCAGCATGTCGCCCAAGCACTCCAAGAAATCGGTTTGGTAAAATATGTACAGCTCTGCAATGAAGAAAAGAAAAAAAAAAAGTCAATTATTAATAAACAGATTTCGAGATTTTACAAACAACCAGAAAGAAAGAAAGAGAGAGAGAGGGGGGAGGGAGGGAGAGATAATGAGATTGTTTATGACTCACAGGTTTGTGAGGGGAGAGTGGTTGTTATTGTATCCCTAGCTCAGCCCTGAGCAAGGAGACCCACAGCATACAGATGCCCAGGCGATTGTAAAGCCAAGTAGGCCATATCTCCATCTATTTGAGGACCATTCTACACAATTTAATACAGAACTGGCAAAATGTTTAGCAGCATTCTGTCCATCTTTAAGTTCTGGGATCAAATTCCACTGAGATTGCCTTTGCCTTTCAGCTTTCCAGGGTTGATAGAATAAGTACCAGCTGAATACTGAGGAGGGTCAATGCTACTAACTTATCCTCTCCCTCAAAATTTCTGGCCTTGTGCCATAATTTGAAACCAATAAATAGTCATTGCTGTTATATTTGACCTAAAGTCAGCTGTGATCAAACAGATCAAAGGCAATCCAGCCATGAATTCTAAGAAGAATACACCCCCAGACCCTCATGAATGAAAGCGAAATTAGATTGTGGATTGATTTAAAAGACAGCCAAATTGCCACGTTCAATACAATTAAGATATTAAACTAAATTTGTCCAACATTATGGAAAACAAAAAGAGAATTATTTGGATACAAACTATTTTGTCTCTTCAATGAAGATGGAGGAGGAACTTAAACCTCATCAATATATTTTAGAAGCAAGAGGGCTGATACGTGTCAGTTATAATGTGCAGCCACTGTTGTGAATGTAGCTGTTGTATCTACTCTAGTAGTCATGATATTCTCTTAGAATCAGGTACAGTGTATCTCTTCTGTGCCAAAATGGTAATACACTGCTTCGTCTATCAAGCTGTCACTGATAGCTCTGCAAGACACCAAATTTGAACCATCTACCTTGACTGTGACTCAATTGCGACTCTAACACGTAACTGACACTTGACTCCAACTGAGAATTCGTAAAACTCTACAACGACTGACACACAACTCCCCGAACTGGTTGACATCATCTCAATTTATAGTGGCTAAGTCATACCACTTGTCCCATAGGAAGGGTATACTATTCCCACTACAACAATGACTTAGCTGCTACTTCTGTTAACTCAAGAGATTGCTGAAGAGCTATATTTAGACCAACTTACCTGACAGCTCCATCCAGAGAACCAGTACAAATGATGTCTTCAGAAATGGGACAAATACAATCAATGGACATCGGATGACCTGGGAATCGGTCACAGAGATTTCCAAACTCACTCCAGTTGAAAAGATTCAAGACTCCTTCTCCAGTGCCACAAACAACTTTACGCCCATTCTACATTAATAATAATGATAAAAAAAAAACAAAAAAACAATTAACTTTCAGAATCACAGACTTGGAAGATGATAGATTCAATTCCACTGCAAGTCACCCCACCTTTGTATTTCTGAGCGAGAAACTAAAATCTACGTTTGCATCAGCTTCTCATTGCTGTAAGGGAGATAAGTATGAAACTTTACCATCATCAAACTGGCACCTATTCAGGCATTAGTCTACAGGAAGCAACAGAAACCAGAATAGAAGGCCTATAAATCCTTACAATTGCTGAAATGCCAGAGTTATTAAATACAGTCCTGATGGAGGTAGGAAACCACAGTGAGTAAAATACTAATCTTTTAACACACAGGAGTAATGAGTTCATATGCTGACATTGTACTAAAGCCACAAGACTATGACATCCTCCTCCCTCTCTGAAACTACTAAGCCTGATTCCGAAGACAGACAGAGAGAGAAAGAGGTGGGGGAGAGAAATGAACTTGGAGCTTAAGCACAGAATTAAACCTAAATTAATCACTTCAGATCCGGGAGCCTCTCCAAGCTGAGTTGCTACTTCTCCAGATTGAGAGGTTTCAGTTCCTGTACAAGAAACATGATTAGAATGTTGCAGGAACGATTCACAGGATGGAATCTTCACCCCAAGCCAACTGGTAGGAAACCTAAGGTTGGATGATGGGTGAGATGATTGGATAACATCCATAGTCTTAGTTAGTCACACTTGGGAATCCAGTAGGAAAGTGTGTAACGACAGTTGCTTCTGATTGGACACTATGAAGGAGACACCTGAGGATTCTGCCCCCACGATTCTCCCAGGAATAATGAGCAGAGAAGATGGATGGATTAACCAGCAGGTTGGTAGGTTTCGTTATGACAAGATGAAGTCTGTTAATAGAAGAATGAGCATTTCAATCTTATTGATGTCCTAATGTAATGACCTCTACTATATCACGTCTTCACCCCCTACATTACAAACACATGCACATGTACACACACACACACAGTGAATACTTGTTAATTCTGATTTCTCTATCTCTGGTAAATTATGTGCTGATATCAAATCTAAATCTCTACAAAAACTCACAACATTAAAAAAAAAACAACTGTTGTGTCTTCATCCAATGAAATCAAAATTACCTTAATTATAGCAACCGATAACAGTTCCGAATCAAAAAGCTCAGACTGAAGTTCCAGGCGTTTGCGACGCACATTCAAAGCAGTAAGAGTTCCTTCACCTGAAGCAGCCAACAGAATTTTATGGGCGTCATCAATGGCCATGCTACTTATGAATTCTTCACAGCATTTTAATTCCATGGATGCTTCTTTGGCTCTCAGATCCCACACCTACATGGAAGGAAGAGATAATACAGAAAGAAAAGAAAATATAATTATTACATCATCATCATCATTAAACGTCCATTTCCCAATCTGGCATGGGTTAGACAGAAGCTGACAAGCCAGAAAGCTGTATGAGGTTCCAGTTGTATGGTTTGGCACTTTTTTGTTTCTATCTATACCTGTTGTAAGACTTGCAAATCAAAGAGTTTTAGACAAAATTAAACAACTTTCCTAAAATACCTTTACTTTCTTCTCTCATCAGTAAGAGAGAAGGCCAGGCTAAAACATCAAAAGAGTAACTAAAATAAGAGATTAGTAGCAGGCAGTAAGTTACCTTAACAGTTCCGTCATCGTCTCCAGAAGCCAGAAAATGGTCACCCAACAGAAGTAAGCTGTAAATTGCTGACCTGGAAAGGAATGAAAAGTTGTTCTTTTTAGAAACATTAAATTAATTAAAAGAGGAAAGTATTGTGAGTTAGAGATGGAGTACAGGTAAGTCTGGTTGGGGTGGGTTTGTTTTCAACTCTAACCACAAGTAATGAACTTGTGTCTTAATTAAAAAGCACTCTCTTAATTACTTGAATGTAATTCTATTGCAAAGCAATAGAATTACTTATTAAATATGAATTTAGTATTAAAAAACAACACGTTTTGGTTAAATTAATACCATATTTTCCAGCATCAATGTAGTATATAGTATAAACAATCGAACAGCATCATCATCTTTGCAAATCCCACTGCTTTTCACATGGAATCTTTGATCCTTTAAAGTCACCTGGGTTTATGAGTCAACCTACATGTTTTAGCTGTAAATTTATTTTGAAAAATAATGTGGTGGATTAAGCAACTCTAAATTAGCACCAGTTCATAATGAAATTAGCAACATTACATGTCATGACCATAATTACTTACTCATGGGCTGTTTTGTTGTGCCAGGTGACAGCACCAGTATTCATGTCTACAGCTGCAACCGACTTGTCTTTGGAACCACTGTACAAGATGGTGCCATCAGATGAGAACTGGATGCACCGACATGACTTCTTGTGGTGCTCCAGCAGCAGGAGATCTTGGTTGTCACCTTCAACTGAATAGGAATGCCTGGGGATAGAACAAAAGACATCTTCTGAGGTGAGATCAAGAGATGGAGTACATGCAAATAGCTGCTGAGGGAAAACTGGGATACTATGGCCTAGTGATGACCCTTTTTGATACCAACCCCACCTGAGACTGCCCTTGCTTTTATGACAGAGACTTCCTATTTTAAAGCATTCTAAATTAAAACATGCCATCAAAATTCTGTTAATTTATGTCCCAAACACCATTGTCATCATTGCAACCACCATCTTCATTTCATGTCCATTCTCCACACTTGCCTGAGTTGACAGTTTGATTGAAACTGGCAAACCAGGGGGCTGCACCAGGCTTCAGTTGCCTGTTTTTGGCATGATTTTTACAGCTGAACGCCCTTCTTAACACCAACCACTTTACTGAGTGTGGACTCGGTGCTTTTTTTATGTGACACCAGCATGAGTGCATTTCATGTGGTGCACCAACATGTAGGATCTTCATGTAGTGCTGGCACAGATGCTCTTTATGTGATGCCAGAACACAGAAGGAAAGGCAGTTTATGTTAATAGAAGCATAGTAACAAAAGGGTTAAACCATATTTACTGATATTGAGATTCTCTCTCTCTCTCTCACACACACACACACACGCATGCATGACTGGATTCTATACAGTTTCTGTCTGGCCTTGTGCCAAAATTTGAAACCAATATGGTAGAAGATAAATATGACTAATAAGTGTATATGTGTGAATGTTTGTACAGAGAAGATATTTGTTATTTACAGAGAGACATCTCCTCCAATGTGAGCTGCTGCAATAACATCTTTCACTGGGTTGAAGCAAACATCAACCACAACGTCACTCAATGAGATGGCCTTGGGTTTCAGATCTCCCTAAATAAAGAAAATATACAAAAGAGAATTCATCATTAAAAAAACCATTATGCTATGATACAGGAAACAAATCATTTATGACAAAAGCTGTGAAGTGAAAAATGGAAACTGGTCAGGCAAACACAGAGACAGCCTGAGTTATGTACCTTGCTAAGTTATACAGAAAAGAGTAACGTTGCCAAGTTGGATTAGAAGAAGCACTATTAATATATTTTTATCTAATTAAACAATGTAAATGCTTTTATGTATAACTGTGAATGAGCAATCATGGTTAATGTGTGGACTGTGAAAAAACAAACTCAATATAAAACATCAAAAAGAGTGTGTGTGTGTGTGTAACTCATCATGGTGAGAATTAAATGCCGAGTTACTAATCTGATTTTAATTTCCATTGAGGATATTTTGTTTGATCCTTTGATTCAAAATTTATAATCTCAAATCTGGTAACAAATTATAAATACCCATTACTCTGTATATGTTAAACAGAAATTGTCCTAATTCAGTTGCAAGGGCACCACTAAAACACTATCTTTGTTCAGAGTAAGTCAGCCTAATGAGGTCTGGCTTTTCTCAATAAATACCCACTGGAGATGTTAAATTCTGCATTGCTACTCAACCCTTTCACCACCATAATTCCGTCATAATACATTACCTGTGTGATTTTCAAAATAATCAAGAATTGGTGATAATCTAGTAAAACAATTTTTTCAGAATGCAGAAAATTTTTTTAAAAACCTTTATATTTTGAGTGCAAACGCCCATCTTCAGAAGAATACAACCAAGGAAATGTATATATACATAGATCCTGTTATTTTTTTTATCTAGTAGACAAAAAGTTCTAACATAAAATTCTGACAGAAGGTTTAAACAAGATTTTTTTATGATAGAACCAAAGATGATTTCAGATATGTTATTGTTATCATCAGCAGCAGCATTGCAGTTCATATACACAGGTGAGTGAAGTGAGGCAGTTCAGGCTCAGATGTGATGGTCATATGATGCAGTACTAAGAGATATAACCAGCTGTAACTCTGAGTTTCTTGTCTTGTACCCTTTACACCTCTTGCTGTTACCTTACAGATCAGTAAACAGTATGTTAATTAGGTCTTTATTAACTGCAAAGTACTAATTACAACGAAGCCTGCCAATTCTAAAACGTACAGAAGCATGCAACCAATACTTGTATGTGAGGAATCCTATTCACAGGTGAACATGTGTTTGCGTCTAAGGGCGCAAATGTGTGTGTGTGAGAATAAATACATCGCTGAATGTAATTATCCTTAACAGCAGTTAATAGGATTATCAGATATTGCAAAAAAGATTAATACCACAATGGCTATTTGCGCATCCTATCTATAACACATACGTAATCGAATTTTAAATATTTTAGTGCTTTAACTAACCAAATAAATTGCATAATTATAGTGTAAAAAGTACTCATTTAAATACAATATTTCTTGCTTATACAAATATAAAACCTGAACATTTTTTTTTTTTTTTTGGTCATAAGAAACAGAGAGAGGTGATACCCGTGATAGAATATTAATAGAATATTTTGGTCAGTTTAGAGTGGGCCAACGGATCTGACAAAGTAGGGAGAAGTATATTTATTATAGAAGGAATGCGGTTCAAAGTAGATTTTGAAATAACACGAACGAACATTTTAAAATATTTTTTTCGTTAAAAATGAAGAGAGTAAAGAAAGAATGATCTAAATGTTTATTTTCAGTTATTAATCCATAACTACGGAGTCCTCTTTTCTCTTTTAATTTCGATCCTTTTTAACGGATGACGGATTTTCCCTTTTAAAATGTTAAGGTTTTGGGGTTTTTTTTCTTGCCAAGCACTGAGATTTAATATTTCAATAGAGAGGAAACCTAATTTCATACGATTTATGATTTTCTCAATCAAGTTGAAGACTAAAATGAAGTAGATTGTTCCAATCAAGAATTGAAATATCAGTTTACGAGTTCAACCCACCTATCTTTAGACAAAGCATCATTTCTAATAAATACAACTTCAACACTGAAGGCTGGGGAGCCATGTGAAACTAACATGCGATGTTGATTTCAAGCTGATCTCCTATGTGGGCTGATCAAGACAAAGAAACTGCTCCATTTAATTTTCCCAAATATATACAAGAACTTGTAGGATCGCAGACAGTTCGATCTAAAAACAACACCAACGATATAAAGCCACATCTAATCATTTCAGAATGACAAACAACAAAACAAAAGTTCGGTGATGGTCGCACCTGGCGATGTTTACATTTTCATTTTCATCTCATCCGACCACGTTGGGTTCGTGTGTTCGACAAGAAACACTGGCGATCAAAGACGAGACACAATAACTAAATCGCATCGTGACATTTGAAACACAAGTGTTATTTCTCCAAATAAAATATCGAATTAAGTTTTATGAGAATCGCTTCACGACGGATCTTTGTTGCCCTCAACACGTGGACCAAGACGAGGGACGATCACACATGCTTATATATACATATTTATATATACATAGATCAACGTGTATTGCATACATTCACATCTAAAGAATTATGTGGACTAATGTTGTTACATATGCTACACACGTAATATGTATATGAAGATTACTGTTAAAGAAAGAAGTACAGACAGATATATTGTGAGCGTACCTGAGATGTTGATGGATCGGCCATCGTTGGTAGAAGGAAAACAAGTGATTCTTTCACCAACGAGTAAGTTGACAGTAAAATACGGAACATGCACTGAATAGGCGAAACGAAATTAAAGCTATATTTATTTATTTCACTTTTATGTTATTTTTACTTCTCAAAAATTTACGATTCCTTGCATTAAAATGTATAAAAATTCGAATTTATCGGGAAACAGAGTATCTGATGCGGTTGCTTTTTATTTTTGACTGCACTTAATAAAACAAATGTAAGTAGATTCCAGTTGGAAACAGATTCAGAGAAAATATTACCAGCCAACATGAGAGTCTCTCCAAGGACCATCTTAACAGCATTATGGCCTCCCACCAGTGGCAGCTCGTAGATAAAATCAGTGGGGTTGCTGCTTCAGAAAATTTTTAGCCGTTGTCTTAATATTGTGTAAAAGGAAACAAACATACAAAATAAAGTGGGGTAAATCTGCCCTATTTTTCAAATCCTGGCAGCAACACTGAAGCTGGAAGCAGGAGAATAATCTAATTCTATACTTTATCACATTCAAGAATAGAAACACGTTTTTAAGCACAACATACACAGAGTTAAACAGAAACACTACCTTTCACCAGCACAGCAAGGTCAGCATTGCGTGAACCACAGTGCTCCCTCTCCTTAGCGTGCAGCTTCCTATCTCGGACATGCGCTGAAACTGTGAAGCACATAGTTCTATACAAGGGTTTTTGTATTTTTTTATAATCTAGGGGATGGCTACTGACCTTAAGCTTAAGGATTATATAGTGTACTGCTTTGAATTTTACGATTCAGGGGACGTCAATACTGTTTTTCAAAACATCCTCAGTGCAATCTGGGCTGCATGTGAAGCATCAGTCCTGTGCAAATACTCTAAAAATAAAAACAATGCAATTTGGAAGACTACAGCAGTTCGACTTTCCAGGAAAGATCGTGGTGATGCTGAACAGAAATACAGACAACATAAAACAGATGAGAACAGATGAAGATGCAACAGATCGTCTAAGCATCTCAAGCAAGTGACAAAAAAAGGCAATGCTTGAGTTTGGATGATGCATATCAACTAGCTCTGACAACAAAGTGTTCTGGAGATATGTGCGTTCAAAACAGAGACCTCACTCTCCAGTTGGCCCTCTTCACAATCCTCACACAGGTCGGATCACAGATGACCCCCAAGGAATGTGCTGAGCTTATTGCTAAATGCTATGCTAGAAATCCCAATGTACTTTCACCAACTCTGATATCAAATGACAATGGTACGTCCACACTTGGAATTTGCATCAATATCCTGGAACCCCTATCTTGCTCAGCAAGAAATGTGCAACAGAATGAATACCCACCATTAGATATCTACCATACTCTGAACGTCTTGCTTCCCTGAGCATGGACACCTTAAAGCTCAGACGTCTGGCAACTGACTTGGTAGACACCCACAAGATTATCCTCCATGTTTCCCACAACAACCTTTGGCACCTTTTTGGATTCCATATAACAAACATTCACGGACATGCTTATAGAATCAAAAAACGACACAGCACCCATGACTTTCAGTTCCATTCAAGCAGTATCTGTAGTCTACACTGTGAAAGACCTGAAATCGGTTAGGATTAGGGTTAGAATTTAGAGTAAGGATTAAAGTTTAGGGTTATAGTTAGGGTTTAAAGTTATGGTTAGGGTTAAGGTTTTGGATTTGAGTTAGGGCTAGACGGCACACTAGGTAGAACAGATGCTAAAGTGGCACCAAAAGGTTTTATCTCCCATATATGTACACACCCACACATCGCACCTTCGACCACGCTCTCTCCGCCATATCCTTACTCGCCCTTCGTTCTACATTTACATAGATAAAAAAAAGTAAAGGTCAGCATTCGCATTCGAGTGCTGAGGTGCAGGACAATTATAGACAAATCCAAGGGACACAACTCTAACGGGCTTTAGCACCAGCTTTTTTGCTTCTTTCTTTTTGTGCTTTTCCATTTCATGGGTTTTTTTTTTTTGTATTTATCTTTTTACGTCTCAAATTTGTTGACAGAATGGTGATTTGAGAGATCCAGTAAAAACGATCCCAAGCTATACTCTTCCATTCAACCTTAGAAAGTTTTTTTTAATGTGAGAACATTTGGGAATATGAAATGGATGTTATGAAACTAAATTTATAAAGCTATACAAATAAATATACATAATAAGTATAAATAATATATACAAAATAATGTGTGTGTGTGTGTGTGTGTGTGTGTGTGTGTGTGTGGAGTCAGCTTTCTCTGTCATGGTCAATGCGATGATCACATGCTATACACCTTCCTTCCAAGTACAGCTGTAAACAGCAGAAGTGAGCTAAAATGTTAAAAATTAGTGTGCATGCACAGCAGAGTTTAAAGTAAATCTGCGCCAAGTGGCTTTACTCTGAA
>JARUKP010000691.1:0-10826 GCA_029874955.1 Octopus insularis | reverse complement strand
TGCAAAAAGTGCAGTCTGGTTGATTTCAGATGAACATGTATGTTAGATAATGATACAAGTGTTATTTCTGATGTCAGTTTCATATGAATATAAGATAGAGAACTGGAAAGATGGTAAATATGTATATTAGTGAGCTGTGACAAAAAGTGTTAATGTGAATTATAAGACAAAGGTGAGAGAATCGTCTTTTCACACCACTGCAGGTGAATGTCTGACTACATTTTTAGATGATTTCTGCAAAGTGTTTAAAATCAAAGCTACATATAGCAAAAAAAAAAACAAAACGAATGACAAAATATTCTGGAATGTTCTATCTGTATTTTGGCACACAACATACAACAGACAACTGTAAGTGTTTGATATTTGCCAGCAACTTATCGCAGCTATCACAAAAGATTATTGGTTGGAATAAACATTGAAATACATTGTATCTCCATCCATAAGCAGTTAGCATAATGACTTTCGTTAGACACATCAAAAACTTACCCTAAATTTATTACTAAATATGCTATTGTTGATTATAAAATGCCCTATCCATGCAGAGATGTGGGCTCAATTTCTAAAGAAGCTGATCTTCTACAGATTTACATCAGTGGCCAAAATGGAGGAAATCACTAGTTATTCTCATTATTGTACCTTCAGCAGAAAAAAATTATTATTACTATGAAAGACAGAAGGTGGTAGAATTAGTAGATACTTGGTGTCCAATCTTGCCAAAATCACATTTGTCCTTCATCAGGGCCCTGTAGAATAAGAGTTGATGACTTTATTAACTATAGTTACCACTAAACCAAATGTTTATGTCTGTGTACGGAATCTACAAAATTGTTTTCAATATTGATTTCTAACAAAGACACAAGGTCTCAGATTTTGGTGGGTTTATAGTTGACTGTGCAGAACAAATTTTCATGTTGTAGAATATAATCAAGCAAAGCATACCTACTTATCAATTTCACTGACTAAAGTCAGTGAAAGCTTTTAACATTGTTCAATGAGATACACTCCATAATATTTTGAGAATCTACAGAGTCCTGTGCAGATTTATCAACATATTCAAGTCTCTGTATAGGAACTCACTGTATTGTATGAATATGAGTAGTGGAAACACTGAGATGTTTGAAATTGTTACTGGAATGAGACAGGGTTGCAACTTATTACTACTTCTGTTCTGAGAGGGATTTGTTTCATCATATGGAAAGTGATAATAGTACTAGTTTTAGAATACAGTGGAGACTGGGCAAACAGAAGGATTTGGATTTCACAGATGACTTGGAATTACTAAACTCCAAAAGAAGTACACTGTTGACTTTGACAGAATGCTCACACAAGTTGGTGGTAAAACAGGTCTGTGAATTAGCACTAAAAAGATCAAACCCATACTAACTGGTGCAGCCCAAGCACAACTTGCCAATCTTGGACAAGACAAAATGTACACAGATAATCTTACGTATCTCAGAAGCTGTACATTCAGTGAGGATGATGCAAAGGTTAAATCCAAGACCAGGATAGGTAAAACGTCAGTATTTCAACGTCTTCATCCAATATGGAATTTGAAGACCATCAGTGAGAAGACAAAGCTGCAGCTACTCTCATCTATTGTCATACCAACAGCGATCTACATCTGTGAAACTTGGAAAAAGATAGTGAAAGTTTCTCAAGTGCTGGATCTCTTCCACTGACACTGCCTATGTTCAATCCTGAGCATCTTATACCAGGACAGTGTGACAAAGAAGTAATGAGAAAAGTTGTCATGGAAAATTTTCAGGATATGTGACTAAGTAGTGGAATGCCTCCATTGTGATAGAGTGGACACTTGAAGGAGGGAAAAGACTGAGTGGAAAACCAAGGAAGACGTAGTGTGGCACAAGTGGAAGTAAGTGGAGAGCAAGCAATTGGGATGTTTGGAGAAGGTTAATTGACCATTGTGCTGACAGCACTAGAAAATCTAAGAGTTGAAAGGGATCAATGATAGGACTAATTTATTTCACCAACCTACCCACCAGATGAACAAAAACAAAATCAACTTTATCAAGATTAGACTGCAGACAGTAAGCATGTAAGATGATAGAATCAGTAGTCCTGGATGAGAGGATTTGCTGAGAGTGGACAAATACTCTGCCATATTTAATTTTACTGTTTTCTAAGATCAAATCATGCTAGGCTGACTTAGTCTGTCATTATTTTTGGGTTGATAAAATATATATGTATCAAGAAGTAGGGGACAATTAAATTAATAACCTATTTCCTTGAAAATTTGTTGTCTTATACAAATGTTAGAAACCACTATTATTACTGTTAACATTCATACTGCTCTTGTTCTTGTTGCTATGGTTGTTGTTATTATATCTCTTTGTGCTGCTTAAGCTGTTGATGGCGTTATTGTTACTGCTGTTCTGAAAATCTAGTTGTCTTAATGTGACTGACCATAGAAAACAAAAGAGAAAGAAATTTATTAAAAATTTTATTAGATGAACTGTAAAGTGTGGAGCAATGATAATGTGAAAAAAAATCATTTCTAATTGAAACAGTTTACAGTGATCCCATCAGGAAATTTAATTAAATCAAATGATAAGAGAAGGAAACACAGTATGTGACTGAGAATGGAGCTAGTTGATAATTACTCTGATAATTACTCTTCTAATTCTATGGCAAATATTAGGGGGATAGAAGATGATTAACTGGCATTGAAAAATATTCAACACAACGAGCAATTGCTCCAAAATCTGATGACATCACTGGAAACTGCATCAACTAGAAATTAATATAAAATACGTTGTTTTTGTTGTTGTTGCTGTTTTACTGTTTTATAATCTCTTTCAATGCCTGCAGTAGGTGGGATGATATTTTGCTCCAATAATTGTTATTTTTACAATTAAGATATAATGGCTGATTTGTTAAGATATTAAACTGCCTGCTCATAGGACATGAGTTCAAATTCCCTACACAAATTCCCTACAGATACTTCATTGTGTTTATAGAATGATCTGTTCTATAATGCCTCAACTCACCTATTCAGTTTATACAAATAGATATTAGATCAACAGAGAATGCTTCCTGCCATAGACGAGTGTTGTCTTATCGGGCCAGCATAGACAGTGTGTAACCTAGACCATGGGTTCTCCATTCCGGTTCATAACTGGTATTTTACCGGTGAGGCTTTGGCTGTGTGGGCGCAACCTCAGTACATTCTCACCAAGTTTTTGATATCTCCGTCCATAGATGGCTAATAGGCATAACTCCTCTTCAGAGCCTTCATCCTTGCCATTCCGATAGATGTCCTCTGTGAAATTGTTGCAATACACCTTTTTGTAATGTAGTTGGAACCACCATTCTTTGGGCATACATCAGAATATCATCGCAGATTGAAAAACTACTGGTATCTGAATTTTTTCCTGTTTATTTTTTAAAGCTTCTTGTATTTTCATAATATACTCATCACCTGCAGCTTTCATTATTATACCCTGTGCAGTCACTGGTAGTTCTTGGATAACATTCGTCATAACACTTTTAATTTCACTTTCTGCCTGCAGTGCAGCTATAACAGTCTCTTCAAGTGGTTCCATATTTTTTGGAATTAATCTTGAAAGACAGTCCGCATGACCGATTTTTTCCATGGAATGTATTGCATTTTGAAATTATAATTTAGTAATATTATACCCCAATATTGCAGATGGCTTTCAGAATGAATTGGTAACCATTTTTTAGACCCAGAAATTGACAGCAAAGATCTATGGTCTGTTTGCAATAAAAAGCTTCTGCAATGCAGAAACCTGAGAAATATTTTAGATGCTAAAAGAATAACAACAAATATAACATTGGTTGTATGAGTTAATAACAGTGTATTTTTTAGGTTTTACTTTAGATGACACAAGATTGATCTGAATCTTGTGTCATTTATAATGTTAAGGCAGGACCTTGGGCAGGTGTTTTCTGCTATAGCTTCAGGCCAGCCAAAGCTTTGTGAGTGGATTTGGTAGACAGAAACTGAAAGATGCCTGTCATATGTGTGTGTGTATGTGTGTACATGTGTGTGTATGCACGTGTGTGTGTATGTATGTATGTGTGTGTGTGTGTGTGGGTGTGTGTGTGTGTGTGTGTGTGTGTCTGTGTAGTAGAAGCATGTTCGTTCTTTACCTCTAGTTGCTCACATTTTGCCTCTTGATTTTCAGATACCCATTTCGGCTCATCACATGATGGTCCAGTCCATTTAGCTTTACTTGGACTGTCTACCACTTAATGTGACAGACTAGCCCAGCGTCTCTACATCAGCTATTTAAGGGACGATTTTCTCACTAATCTGAGAGGGAGATGAGTTATGAGCAAGCTTTGATTTTTTATATGAGATCAGTTTTTACCAATTTTCCGTTTCAGCAAGGAAAGGTTTATAACTGGAATCTTTGATATTTTCTGTTTCTAACAACGTTTAACTTTAACTTCGAGAAACATTGTGAAACCATGTAAAGTCTTTGATAGAGTTCTATTTGTTGTGTCAGTTGATGTATTCACTTTAGTGACAGAAATATATATTGCAGTCCAGCCAATTTTAACTTGCCTTTGTATTTTCTTATTGATATTCATCCTGACACAGTTTAATCAGTTTAATGTGTGTGCGTGTGTGTGTGTGTGTGTGTATGTATGTATGTATCTATGTGTGTATGTCTTCGTATCAGTGTTTGTCACCCTGTCACCACTTGATAACCAGTGTTGGTGTGTTTATATCCTGTAACTTAGCAAAAGAGACCAAGAGAATGAGTACCAGGCTTAAAAAATAAATCCTGGGATTGATTTGTTCAACTAAAATGCATCAAGACAGTGCTCCAACATGGCCACAGTCAAGCAGCTGAAACAAATAAAAGAATCCTAACCCTGATATATAATTGATACATCATAATGAAATCATCTGTCCCGAGTTCAAGAGTCACTAAGTTTTACTCTTAGTCATATACTTTCCTGGCTTTTACTACACAGACACGCACACACACACACACACATCAAAAAGACTGTAAACAGCACAATTAGTTGAATCGATGCAGTCATTGAATCACAACTCTCTGGTCTTTTATCTATGGTAGAGTGCATTCAAGCTTTTGTTTACAACTACTATCCTTTCTTATTCTCTCAGCTTATGGTCACCATTTCATTCCTTTAAAATTGCGGTTTTGTTCTAAAGATGTTTCGGCAGTATACTCTGCTTGTCAAACAATGTGTCAGTTGGAAATCCTCACTCTAAGGTATCCCTAAAATGACTAAATCTAAATACTTAATTCAAACAGATTTTACCCTTAAGTAACTGGGTCAACAAATAGTTCACAGTGGAGTTAACTATAAGTCTAACCTAGAGACAATTTGTTGAGCACAAATTCTTTTGGGAAGAAATAACACTTGATATTTACAGAGGATATAGAATAGATTTTGGTGAAAGTAAAATGATTAGAATTATAATTTCTTGAGTGAAATAATCTAGTCACAGGAGCCCTCGAGAATCTACAACTAAAATACAGAAGTTGTTGTTGTACTTGAAAATAAAAGGTTTTTCTTTTTTTAGGAAATAAAGAAATTGTAGTAGAAGTATCACTGATAATGCTATTACTTGTTTTATTGACATCATCAAAAGAAATGGAAAGTTTAACTGTGATTGCATTTGAAACTCAAAACATAGCAAGGTAAATTTAAATCTAGAAAGGCTCATGCAATTTTTAGCCACTTACCATCCGACACTTCATATGAAGTTTTCTCTTTTTAGATCATAAATAACTTTTTTGCCTTCTATTTTGAAGAGAGTTAGATTCTATAAGCAGAGAAAGAGCCTGCTTTTCATTTTCCAAATTCCAGGAAAGCAGGAAAAGAGATTAAAAAATTTCTTGCAAAATCTCTTGTTTTTTTCTTCATTACTTCATTTGACTGCTTACATTCACAGCCCCTTACTATTTAGGAAGGCTTTAATTACAACTGATGTTTTAACAGCTGAATAATCTTCCTGCCTCTAACAACTTAACTGTGAAATTGCAATTGGAAATTGGATCTTGTTTTTGTCAACCAGACAGACTGAGGTAAATTGGCTTTTGCATAGATACATCATAACCTTATTCTGATCCAAAGCTTTATTGATTTTGTAGATCAGAACCTAACACTGAAATATATTGCTTTCTTTATTGTAATATGCTAGGAACTGATTAGTATTAGATATGATTTTTTAAAAGGAATAGAGAAAAATTGTTGTAATGAAGTCTGAAGCAATGGCGTTATGCAGTACTTTAAATTTACAACTATTTCAGTATATGGTGACTCCTACTTCTTTCATATGAATCATATTATTTTCAAGATATTTCAAGTTTAGTAACTCAATTCATAATTTCTGATATTTCTGTAAGTAAGGCACTTAAAAATCATACTAAACAGTATGAAAACATTCTGACAAGAATAAATACTGACTGTAAGTACATGTATACTGATATAATTGCACACACATAGGTACACAAACATATACACACAAACACAAATGCACATGCATAAACGCACTCATATTGTAGTAAGGAAAGAATGTGAAAAAGTAAATTTCAGAGAAACCCATTTGATCTTAAAAACCAAAAAACAAAAAGAACAGAACTGTTCATATAAATTTTTACAATATTTCTGTTACTACTATAGGAGTAAAAAGTCAAGAAAGAAAAAAAAAAAACAGAACATAGAAAAGTACTGCTGAATTATTCTGAGTTGATAATAAGTTACCAAGGAAGTCCCTGCAGCTGATTTAAAAAATACTAATTCTATAATGTAAGCTAGATTATATTATGACTGGAAAAGACAGGATCTTTTGACCAGAGATCCATACATATTTGATTGTAGTTCTGCAAATGAACAGCTGATCTGGGACTACATGATAACAACAGAATCTACATTGATTTATTGAGTGTTTTCAACAAATGCAATTTAACACACACAGCAGAAGAATGCAGTCTTTTCCCGTAATCACTGATGAAATCTAAACATGTATATATTTTTGTTGTTGTGCTATTCATTGTGGCTTAGCTATACTTAACAGTCCATATAAGGGTAGCTGCTATTACTTTTTTGCAAAACTGCCAAGACTGTTGAGAGGATAAGGTCACTATCAGATTGAGTCTGCTGACATGACCTGAATGTTTATAACCAATTGTATTCTCCTAAAACACCTGAGGGCCAAGTGGTGGTGTTAAACACGGTGATGAATTAAATCTACCACTCAAAGGAATTTATTGCATAAGCTATTTTTCTTATACTAAAGAAGAGGTTCTAATTTGGCTGCTATTTCTTGCATATCAAGTGTCTGCAAAGGGACATTCATTATTATTATCATTGTTTGTCTGATTATGTTCTCAAATCACATTGGTATATTCATCAATATGCTTTGCTAACCATTTTCCTCAGTCCCCATTTCCTGAAACCAGCAATTATAATGACATTTCTTGGATGACTTATTTAAATTACCAAGACTAAGAGCACTATGTTCACTAAATTCTAGCTAACCAATTATACAGGAGAAGAACAGACTATTACAATAGAAAACCTGTTTTGTGCATTGTGCCAGCTCTGGAATTATACAAATGTAAATGCTCTATGCTTTGAATGTATGTTTCTTTTATTTGTGGGTATATAAGTACTTGTGTAAATGTATGCATTTGTAGTTGTGTATGCATATGATGTGAGTATTCCTGTGTATTGATATGCATATGCATATTGTGTTAGTATGTGTGTATGAGCAATATTGTGGCTAAGTATGTGAATATTCTTGTGGATCATTCTGTACATATAGCAGAAGAGCCAAATTAGATAGAGATGGTTGACTTGAAGTGCCTTTATTTATTGCTGATTTATACATGACTTTAAAGCTTTGATTAACAATAGAAGCATTATCAATCCTATTTACAATTTTATGACATTAGAGTTATGAACAGAAAATCATACACAGCAATCAATAAGTAATTGTCAAATACGTATACATAAAGTTTAACATATAGTGCAATAGTAACTATTACATCTGTTGCATGCCATAAGAGACCTAGGATACCAATAGCAACAACAAAAAGGATGTTTAACAGTTCAAATATTTTTTATTGTTGCCATTCTTGGTACAACCTTTTTCTATATTTTCTTATTGGTACTCCATTTTTATTTATGGTTTGGCTCCTATAGTAGCATTCCATGATGATTGCATTTATTTCTTTGCTGCCCCTTTCCTTCATTTCTTGCATTATTATTATTACAATTATCATCATTTTTATAATTTCAGAGAGTTTGGAAAACAACTCTGAATATCTTAAGGTCTTTTTAGACCTTCTCAGCAAAGTATATCCTACTCCATACATTTGATTTATCATTATGTGGCTCAGTTATGTGCTTTGGTATATGACCAATCCCTCCTTTGGCGTGCAAACAAACAGTGATCTTTCTCTGCTCGCAATACAATAGAGTCTCTGGATTCATTTTCCTGCATTATTTCATATTATGAGCATTGGCTTCTGTCAGTTAGATATCTTTTCTAATGCTAACAAGCCATTTTTCAGAAAAACCAAGATAGGTAGAGTTATGTTTACCCTTCCAGAAAATACAACATAATGAATGACTGGACAAGAGAGCAGTAGAAATCATAGCACACCAAATTAAACACTTTGTAGCTTATTTTTACTTTTATCCACTAATGTTCTGAATACTTTCTAAAAGAATATTTTAAATCAAAGCAGTAGCTGAAACAAAACTGTTATCTCTTGAAGAGTTACAAAACTATGGAGAATGTGTTAGATATTTTGTCAATAAAGATTCATAGTATTCTCTGTTTCAGACAATGCTAAAACTGTTGTTACTGAGAAAATCAAGGTCAAGTCATTCCAGTAAATTAAGGTTGTGGAGGCAAGTGATAACATGAAGAGGTTTAATGCCATTTGCAACTGTGCAATATTTATTTTAGGGTTTGTTGTAGTAATATTTAGGATATATAAGTGGCCTCCATCTAAAATTCAATTCAGGAGATATTTTTGCACAGTGACCATGTCAAGTTCCTAGTAGACATTCCATTGCTAATTCAAACTTCTATGTAATGGTTTGAAATGAAGTGAAAATAAGCAAACCTGATGTTAATCTAATATTAAATAATGATTGATAGTAGCTAAGATTGAGATAAGCAGAAACGTAGTTATATAGCAGAAGGAAAGTGGAAAATCACTATTATTGACCAAATTGAAATATGGCAGAGGGAAAGAGGTGTGTAATGAGAGAGAGAGAGAGAGAGAGAGAGAGAGAGAGAGAGAGAGAGAGAAGCAAAAAGAAAGAAAGAAAGAAAGAAAGAAAGAAAGAAAGAAAAATTATATTAGAAACTCATACAATATGGAAGATGAAAACTTAGATGTGCAACTTAGTGTAATAAATTTGTAAGAAAGTTTATGATAAAGTTTATAGGAAATTACAGATTTGTTCAAGCTGGACAGAAAAAAAAATGAAATGTAAGGAATGCAATTTTATGGTGTTTATAAATGCATCAATGTAGCAAAGTTGAATGGCTTATGATATATAGTTTCGGAGTGGGTGGGACATTAACCATTAGGTCAAGCTATGTAACAATTCGTCAATCATTTTCCGACAATTTCTTTGAACGAAAGAATTATAGAAAATGTGAAGAGAAAAAGAGGAAAGAGTTGCAGTGAGAGAATAAGATTTACACTAAATAGTTATGTGAAATAATTCAAACATTATATATCATTAATAGTTACTGTGGACTGTATCTTGAAGCAATCTACAGCACAGAAATAAATATACTACAGCATATATGCTGCCTGTTATGAGGTTAAAGAGATAGAAATACTAGCTACATTGTTATGAGATCATAAGATCATTTGCTCACCTTAAAAAAAAAAAATTATGCCTGATTTAGAAATAAGTTTTATTCCTATGTAATAGTTTAGTGATTAGTTGTAAGAAAGGTAGCAAGTGAAAAATAATTTACTCCAGCGATTTGTTATATGCAATTTGACTTTCAAGACCTGTTGCTCAATCTTATCATTTTATTAGATACTTATGGATTAGAGGGGTATATGAATATGACTGACTAACATTAGACTTCAGCAGTTGCGGCAACAAAGAAAAGAAGCACAATAATGACTCCTATAACAACTCCATCATGCTACTTCGATAAAGAACCAAACAATGAAATTACTACTTTAAGATATGAAGCATATGTGTGTGTGTGTGTGCATGCATATATTTATTTATTTATTGTTATACTTGAGGATGGTCATATTTTGCCAATTAAACACTTTAATTTTATTATTATTTTATTTTTACTATCCAAGTTCTGATGTCACACCTTTTCTTAACCTCTTTCTGCAACCTCTTCAACAACTCTCTATCCCATGAGTCTCCTTTTGTTCTGCTTATTTCATTTTTATTACTGGTAAAATTATTAACATTTAGTTTAATATTATATGACAGTAAATTTTTGTAAATTTTAGGTAATATTTTACATGTGGGTTTATCAGTGTGTACAATTGAGGTTGGAATTTTGTTTTCAAATAAGATTTCATAGTCATTTTTCTTATTTTTTGGTAAATTCTATATAAAAGTTTGATACAGTCAGCTAGTATATTCCTATCCCAGTTATATTAGTTGGAAATATATGGTCAACTGATGAGAAAATATCATACTTGCATATCCACTGAAAATATTTAAGTCCTGTCTTTGTCCAACTAAAAGGCAGTTATTAAAAGTATGGTACATACTACCAAACCTTTTTACTGGCAAGTGGTAACCATAATGTGTGTGTCTACACACACACACACACACACTTACACATACAT
>JARUKP010000690.1:0-10828 GCA_029874955.1 Octopus insularis | reverse complement strand
GCTTGTATTTACAAAATTTATCGACCCGGAGGAGAAGTAAGAATAATAGAAGGTGGTATGAGAGGAAGTTTGGTAAACGGCCGCACGTAATCGGGAATCGCAGAGCTCTACATAAAATCAAGAGAGTAAGTTAGCATGAAAATACAATCGACTGACCTCTTTTTTTCTTTTATTCTCTTATTTGTTTCAGTCATTTGACTGTGTCCATGCTGGAGCACTGCCTTTAGTCGAGCAAACTGACCCTTGGACTTATTCTTTGTAAGCCTAGTACTTATTATATCGGTCTCTTTTGCCGAACTGCTAAGCTACGGGGACGTAAACACACCAGTATTGGTTGTCAAGCGATGTTGGCGGTGGGGAACAAACACAGACACAAAAACATAAATATATATATATATATATATATATATATATATATATATATATACGGGGGGAGCTTCTTTCAATTTCCGTCTACCAAATCCACTCACAAGGCTATAGAAGACACTTGCTCAAGGTGCAACGCAGTGGGACTGAATCCGAACCCATGTGGTTGGTAAGCAAGCTACTTACCACACAGCCACTCCTGCACCTCTTTTTTTTTTTTTCTTTTTTTGTCCTCGTAGTTGCGGCTAATAAACATTTAACGTGTGTTACATCACGCATCAAAAAAACCAACCACTTCATCCAAAGAGGAGACCATGACAATTCGGAATCTTTAATGGATTGGAAACTTTACTTTTCCGTATAGCATCTCATCTAATTGAGCCAGCAACAACCGAATTCTCCGCTGCTCAAGTAGAATTATGGCAACAATTGTGGAGGTGATGGCACCAGCGCAGAGGCAAGAATGAGCTGTTTGTGTAAAGACGAACAATAACACAACCAAACCTGAACATACCAAGCTGGGAGGCTAAAGTAAGGAAAGGAGAACAAATATTCCACACTTCAGAGAGACCTAGATCAGCAGGCGCCGGTGGTTAGCCTCGATACATGATAGACGGACGGCGTCTGTGTCATTCGAAATCCATTGACCTTAATGACAACGTGAGGACTCATAGAGAACTTGAAGAATGTAACAAATATGAACCTTTCATCACAATCTCGTTCAGTCACCAATACTCTACAGAATGGTCTAGACGGCTTTGAGGTGTGACAGTCTCTGTGAGAGCGTCATTACCGGCGAAAGCGGTGCTTGAAGACGCCTCGAAGACTTGTACTGCGTCGGATATTTTTTTTCGAAAATACTTGGGGCGGCAATGTACTTTCGATGTGCTGGTATTCACCGAATCTTCCAATTTACATCAGTTCACCTGGACTACTGTAATCATTACAGACGGACAAGCCAAGTGATTCTTCCGTCGACAGCTTTTTTTTTTTTTTCTGCGTTCGTTTCATACAAAATAACTAATCGAAATTTGCGACATCCTATTAATCTAACGAACTAAATTTGGTCGATTTTACACGCACACGCATGCAATTCATGTGATGACCAGGGTATCGCTAATTTCTTTTTTGTCGATGGTGTTGCTGCAGCTTTTCACACACGCTTAATTAAGGACTGATTCGGGGATGACATCTCACTGATTTAGTCGATGCTTAAAACATCAGTGGTAGCAGTATACTGCAACTGTCTGCGTTTCCATTTGATTGATTATTAAAACAACAGATCCCGTGCTTTTTTCCGCTTCTTACGACCTATACCCGATAACCTGTATTGTTTGAATATTTGCTACTACCGTCGAAGTTAGACCGCAGCCGCTTTAATCTTAGTTCAAATCCGAGGCTTCCACGCACACCGCAGCTCCTTCTGCTCCTTCAGACAACAATTTGTGACACCAGAAGAAGTCCAGTTTCTTATGACGATCGGACTTAATACTCGTCCATCACTACAATAAAATCTTTTCCCGCTTTTAAGTGCATTTAATTATTACAACGAATCTGGTACATTTCTTACAAAGTTACTTGAAACTATCAGATGTCGAAAAATAATGGTGGTGACGTTGGTGACGAACGTTACCTTACCTTGGGAAAGGATGAAAGTCCATTCCACTGACATCAATGCTCAATTAGTACATAATTCATCGACTCCAAAAGTATGAAAGGCAAAGTCAACCTTGGACAAATTCGAATTCAGAGCGTAATACCAGAAAAAAATGCCGCTGAGCATTTTGTCCAGTGTGGTCACGATTTTGCCAGTTACCTGCCTTCATAATAAAGGTTTCAAATTTTAACACAAGGGTAGCAATTATAAAGGGAGAAGTTAGTCCACACCATTGAGCCCAGTACTTGTCTGGCACTTTATTTTACAGGCCCTGAAAGCTGAAAGGATGTAAGGCAATGTTGACCTGAGCCGGGCTTGAACTCAAATTGTAAGGACCCGATTTAAATACTGTAGAGTGTTTTTTCCGACATTCTACCAATTCTATCAGCTCGCTGTCTTCAATAGTCTTATAATACTTCTTCCTGCTACAGACACAAGGCCTGAAGTTTTGGGTGGGTGGTGGGTGGTAGCTAGTATTTCATCGACCCCAGTGTGCAACTGGTACTTTATTCTATTGACTCTGAAAGGCGAAGACATACAAAGTCGAGCTTAGTGGAATTTTAACACAGAACATAAAGACGAACAAAATGCCAAGTATTTTGTCAGGCATGCTAAAGATTCTGGTAGCTCACCGCCATATAATCTTATAATGGAGTGTAATTTGATATGCAATTCAATTCTAAACAGTCTCTTCGGTAACTCTAAAATGAATTGAAAATACCTCTCAAAGTTCGAATTTTTAATATCTTCTTTTTTTTATACAAAAGATGTTGCTCTTATTGTCTAATTTTGAATGTAAAATTTACTCAAAGTATTCCTCATTATCTATATATCTCATTCCGATGGTCTTTGCTTGCTTCCTGCTCTGCTTTTAAACCTAGTCTCACTTTCTGTCTCTTCCAACCACTGTCTTCACCTTTAAACCTAGCCTGACTTCTTTCTTACTTCTACACGCTGTCTTTGGATTTTATGACAATTTTGTTATAGCAATTATAATTTTAAAAAAGTGAAGAAAATATTATTCACATATAGCAAGAAGAATTTGCAGCCAACTCTCCACCGCCACATAGGCTCGCATGTGGAATTTGCAGCAAATCAAAGTACTTTCGCATTTCACTATTTTATTACTTTCGATCTTTTCTTGTAAATGTTTTCAAGTTATTTTACCATTTGTTGATTTCGATCTTTCTTACAAATGCTTAAAGGTTATTTAAATAGTTTTTTTTTTCATATATTTCCTTTTCATATTCCACTATTTTATAACTTTCGAGTTTTCTTATGTTTAAAAGTTATTTTACTATTTATTTATTTCCATCTTTCTCACAAATGTTACAAAGTTATCTCAATAATTTATTTTGTTTCCACATTTCTTAGAAATGTTTAAGAAAAAAATAGGTGAGGTTCAGGTGACTTGATCTAATTTATTTTAATATATATTTATTTATTTTGACTTCTTAAAAATATTTCAAAGTTATTTCAATATTTTTCGTTTGCATCTCTCTTGGAAATATTTAACAAAAAATAAATAGGAGGGAGGTGACTATATGCGTACCATTTGTTAAAGGTGGTTTGGCTATATAATCGACCATATACAGGATATTTCATCGTACAAGGTTGACAAACAAATGTGAAATTGTTTAGAAGATCGGAATAGTTTTACTGGAAAACGAAACTGTAACATGTGGTGCGTTATAATTAGTGCTATATATAAATTTAGAATTTAAACATTCGAATCAGCTTTAACACATGAAACTTGACTTAAAGGCTATAATTGTTTTATACTGGACCAGAAGACCTGATATTTAAATCTTAAGTTTTGGAGAAGTAATTAAGATTCATTGTATGATAATTTAGGTCCAGAATATATCTGAAATTGAGGTTATTATATTTGACACAGCTGAAGGTCACTTCGGTGTCATCGCTCACAAACTAGATTGTGGTTTCCATAGAATCCTTTGTATGCACCGTTTGCATGCACCTTTGTATTACATGTTACTGTTTCCTTGAAGGGATGGTGGTTTGCAAAGAAATGAAAGCCACACGCCTTCACTTTTATAGTTATCGTGTACAAATTCAACAAGATGGCATTAATTGTCATCAAGAACAGGTGACTCATGCAGCAATTATATTGTAGATGTCCAAACATATAGAGAGCACAGCCATTTCACTTGGCTCCCCGAAGCAAACAAGCCAGGATACAGACAGAAAATATGAGATTATGTGCCATGATTTGACGGGAATTGGAGTCAGTGCAGGTCAACACGATGTTCTTTCTTAAATTTATAATGCCCTCACTCTCACAATGAATGTATCCAGATAGTGGTTCGAGCTGTTGATCAAAATTATATCATGTCTCAAGAGATTTATTTCCCTTTCACATTCACTTGCACGTTAGTTGTTATCAAGCCAGCTTTTGCCTTAACATGCAGCTAGTCACAGAAGCAGACGACAAAACAGACTGGAATATGCATTATTTAATGATTTTTTTTTTCATGAGGTTGTTTGTTAGCTACTTTATTGATAATTTTAGTACTGGAGATACTAGATTTTACTTGTACAGAAATCTTAATGATAGAATGACCCACGAAATACATCAATAATAAAGACTAAGTTTACAAGCAGTTACTTCTGAGGTCATGGGCAAACTCAATGTTCTATAATGGGATTTATGCACTTCTCTCCAATAAGACAGCATATATTTTGAAAATTATCAGTCTCGATGACGTCCTTAAAAATCTTGATGTAATTATTACATGAAACTCAGAGTCCTGTCACATCATTTGTTAATATGATAGTCATTAAACTGTATTATAGATATATATCACATGTTACGCACGCATGCTCACACACATATGTGGCTGTATAACTATATATGTCTGTGCGCGTATATATATAATTATATATATATGTGTGTGTGTGTATATGTTGTATGTATCTATATATATATATATGTATGAATGTATGTACGTATGTATGAATGTATGCTCACACAAACACATACATATCTAGCTATATATATTCAGCTCCTCATCAGTGTCTGTGTTCTGTGATAGGTGATTATTCAGATACTGAGAGTCTCCTGGATTTTCCACTCTCTGTTCAGATACCGGAATGGCTGGACTTACATATACTAATGGGATAAATCTATTATTTTATATATACATATATATATATAAATATATATCAATGAAGATGTCATTAATTGTTTCTAATTCTTCTGTTGAGACAGCACTAATTGCGGCATCATCCATGTACTGAAAAACTTCAGTATGCATCATGGTCTTTGCTATGGTATGGAGTCTGCCAGGCTTGAATAGCTTGCTATTTATGCAGTATGACCTTTGTATGCCAGTTGGGAGCCTACCCGTTATGAGCTCGGACATTGCAGAGAAAAAGATAGAAAAGAATATTTAAGCAATTACGCATTCCTGCTTTACTTCAGATCTTACTTCTAACTGATCTGTTGTAAAAGTAATTCTGCTTATAATTAAAGCTGTATTCATAGTAATTTTATGCATTTTTGCTTTCGCTTTACTTTCCCTAAATAACGAATGAACACTAAGAAGCCTTAATTCTGTGTTTGGAAATTATCATAAAAGGTGTGTATGCGTATTTTTATGTGTGTGCATGTATGTACCTGCAAGCGTGTGTGTACGTGCGTGTGTATACATGCGTGCATGCAACTATGTTTAAATGGTTACTAACTTGAAATGAGTTTATAAGAAATATCCACAAAATTGTTAGCTATCTAATGATAATATCTTCTGATATAGCCATGAGTGCAGTATTTTAGAGACTACAAATATAACTGATTGGGTTTATATTTGTAATTGTCTAATATTTTTTTTAATATTACCCGACTGAGATAAAAAAAAAAATTAAATCGACATCAAATTTGAATCAGGAACAAAGATGAAAGTATTTAATATCAATTATTTTAATTATTTCTTCTTGCAGAATTATTGATATTATTGTTGCAGTTGCGGCGATTTTTATATCTGCAAGACGCCTTTTCAAATCGCTCGTAAGCTTTGTTTGTTTTAGTTGTTTCAAAATTGTTGTTCAGTGTTGTTAAACTAACCATGATCCTGAGGAACTGGTCAGCACCACTTTGGTTACTCCATACCGAGGTTTTTTTTTTTCTTTTTCTTAGCTTACCATTCTTTTCTATAATTCAAAGCATGACACCGACGGAGTGCCGGATGGAAGTGAACAGTATTTGCGATCGGTTGTTTCGACGCTGCCTTCTCCATCGTAAGCTAAAGTACTACCACCACCAAAGTCAATGGAACGGGTAGAAGTGATAGAAACAACAACTACAGCAAACAATGAAAGAACCGTTGGCGGCAATGAAACCATCATCACCACCACAATAAAAAGTGGCGACAGCAGCAGCAACAATGATGACGAATTCAAAAATAAGGAAAAGAACAGCGTCATCAACGAACACAATACTAATAAAAATGAAAAAAATTAACAGCAACAACAAACCTACGAATACTATTAACACCACCACTGTCACACCACCGCGACCACTAGTAGCATGTATATTAACACCATTACTAACACCATACGGGACTAACAAATCACTATTAAGTTTCATTAATGCGATTAGAATGGAAGAAGAAATTTAATTTTTCTTTAGCGCCGCAAGATTCGAAAAGGGCAGAAAATTTCTAAGATTGGAAAAACAGTATCTTTAAGCATATCACAATAGACCAAGGAAGGAACGCACAAAACAATGTATTTTATATTGGTGTATAGGACTGAAACCCAAAAAAGTGGAACCAGATACACAAAACCAAATTGAAATATCGCTGACCATTCTTCGCAGCTACGACATCGCGGTCATTACTGCTGCGCATTGCTGAGCACATCATTTGTTCCGGGTTGTGTGGCCCACGACCCCTCTCCTCCATCCCCTGCTGCATTGCCCTCTTTTTTCCCCTTTCTTATCTTTCGTCTTTTTTTTCACGAAGAAGAAATGGTCTCAGGAAAGTTAGGATTAAAAGGGTTAAACAAACTAATCATGATAACGAGAATGATAATTATTGACACCATTAATTTAGTTATTCAAATGAAAATTGTTTTACACCAATATGAGGTACGAAAACATACGTTGTTCGAGGAATAAGGTTTCGATAGATTAGAGGTGAGCTTTCCGAACGTGGAGGAGAACAGAAAGCCTTCTGTAACACCCACTGAAAAGCGATGAACTGACTCCCATGCCGACGTACTTCAGCATTTCGACTGGTGAATCAAAGGTGGAAGCAAAAATATTTCTAGAAGCACAGAAAGTCCAAAAGAACAAAGGCCACGACATAAAATCACAGAGATCTTCAGTAGCAGGGTGACACCAGGAACAGCTTCTAAGTCGGTAAAGGAAACTGTCCCATCCTTATTATCAGGAGCGACTTTGGGACTCAACATTACCATCTACCCAAACCGCCACAGTCAACGAAAACAAAAAGAGCCAATCACAGCAACAATAAAAACTAACACAAAATAACCAGGTTGTAAGTTCATATAGAGGCAAGCACGTTGGCTAGTTCCACTAAAGTAATTAACATTTGCGCATCATTTCTTTCTAGAATTGGTACAAGACCTGAAATTTTGGAGGAAAGGTTGTAAGTCGATAACATGGATCGACCTCGAAATGAAACAAATTCGATCCCGGTGCAATTTGAACTCAGAATGTAAAGAGGGACGAAATGTCGTGAAGCTTTGTGTCCGGTATACTAATGATTCTGCCAGCTCGCCGACTTCGCATTATCTCAAAAATAACTTACCTAAAAAGAAAAACGTTTATACTTCATCAAAACAAAAAGTCTATAATAATTTACATATAAAATTTACCGATAGTCTGATTATACACGCACATTTATCAGCTATGTATTTATTTCGTTTCTGAATGAATAGGAATAACGCTCTTTTTTTTTTATTTATTATATTCATGTATACATTTAATTAATCACCAATAATATAGAACAAATTTATCACCTCTAACAACAGAGAATTAACCAAAGACGAACGGGGAATAACGTATGTGAAAGAGGTGGGAGAGAAAGAGAGAATGCCTGAAGGTAAAGACTAAAATATCAGAAACAGTTAAGTAGGATCTTGTTATAGTAACTCCAGTTTCACGCTATTATCAGCATTAAAAAAAAAGAAAGAAACAAAGCAAAACAAGACTTCAAGCGAAGAGAAATTTCAGCTTCCAGCTTTGTCTGCATCAGATTTCGACGCCTTGCTGATTTGACCGTCCGGAGAGCTCCGTAAACAATCATATTTCATTGTTTACTTGTCTATGTCTTCGGTGCAGGCGGAAAAAATATTTTCTCAAACTAGTATTAGTGAGTTCACACTGTCATAAACATGAACGGCGTCGAATACATGACTTTGCTATCTCTATCTTCATAAATGATACACTTTAACATTTCAGTTATGAATAAATACTGCTTGTTTTCTTGTTTATTAAAGATAGAATAATCGACAGTTTAACTCATAGGTTTCTTCCCAAAAAGCTATGTATCTATTATATATACGTATATAAAGGCGAGTCAAAAGTTTCACAATATTTACATACGTGCTAGTTTGCAGTGTGTGTATCGAGTGACCGAAGCAGTTCAAGCCGTGGACGGTACCCGCTAAAGTTCATAGTATCGTGGTTGTTGGTGCGCTGACAGGTTGTGCGTTGCTTCACTCCGTATGTGATTTGAAAGCCGCACAGATGAATGTGCAACGTAGTCTTTTTCCGGGAACTTAAGCATTACAAGTTCGAACTGAGCCATAACCGAGCCGCAGAAGCAACCAAAACATTTGTTATACAAAAGATGAAGGCGCTGTTGATCTCAGCACAATAACCAGATGGTTCAAACCTCCACAATCAGGTGAGGTCATGTAGGCCTAAACCATGGATTCTCAGGCCGTGCTCCAAACCATAGAGGCAAATCCGGCGAGTAGCACTCGGAGAGTATCAGGCGAGCTCGGCATTTCGCAGTTCGGTGTGGTTCGTCACCTTCACGGTCTCGGTAAAAATATCCGGAGTTGCCGAATTGTTTCACACGAATTGATCCCAGCTCAAGAACAGAGGCATATGGATGATTGCAAGGAACTCCTGAAAAACCCATGTGATTTGCGTTTCTTCAATAGGATAATAATGTATTATGAAAAGTGTATATTTTTACACATTCCTAACATACATAAGCAGAGGTTAAGTAAGGCCAGCATCCAAAACCTGTTCAGACACAAATTGAGGCTCTACATCTGCTGGACGTCTGCTCTACGTCTGCTCTACGTCTGCTAGCCGAATCATCCATGCCAACCTGTACTCCGAACGTCTGGAGCGGATGTATGTCATTGTGTGGCAAAAATACCCGGCATTAGTTAACAGAAAGCGTGCTCTTCAGCAGCAAGACAACGCCAGTCTTCATACGCTCGAACGACCAGGAATAAACTCACTGATGCCACACCCAACATGTAGTCCGGATGTGGCTCCCTCAGATTATTACTTATTCCGATTCATGGCTCACGTCCTGAACTCGCGATGTTTTATTCACTAAGAAGAGGTGTAAGCTTCAGTAAAGGAGTTCTTTACCTCGAAGGACAAAAACTGATATCAGCAGGAGAACACTTATTGGCAGGTGACCGGTGACCTATAACCTCTCTTCGAAATGGAGGGAGAAAAGGCCTCGTGGAACCTTATTGAACTCACAAACAAAGGAGCAAGGCCAAGCGCAAGGGATTTGTCTCCCTTAGGTGACTATCTAAAATCCACCCAGTCAGCTTTCGGGTCCCAGGATTTCAGTAGGAATCGCATGAAGTGTAAACAGGGCACTAAGACTTCCGTACTGGAATTTAAGATGTTACTCGGGTCGAGGGAATTCTTTAATATGATACAAAAATATTAGAAGTTATAACTGGATTAGGAATTAAAATTGTAGACTTTCGTCACCGTTTCTGATACTAAACATTCCCTAACTGTTTGTTGGTCAGAAATGAGACCTGGTTACGTAGTAAATTTATTCTACAGCACGAAAGAAGTTGGTTACCTCCCTTCCGACCAAAAATGTGCTAGTTTGAATGAACTTTCCTTGTAGAAAAAATTTAAGTCTTATTTAGTGTAAATGACAGCAGCAGAGGGTAAACTCTTATATAAATATAAATAAAATGTTTGGTTTTGGTTCATTTTTTATTTTTGTTTTTCTTTTGTTGTTTTATTTTCATCATTCAAATTGTATTAGACTTAAAGTGAGATGATGGGTAGGGTGAGGATACATTGAGATGTCTGCCACATGAAAAGAAATGATAAAGAGGGTGCTAACATGCTTGTTCCATTTACTGCAGAAACATTCGATTTTATTGCTGTCATAAATATCCAATTTTTGGTAAGGGGCTTGGGAGTCTATTGAATGGTAGGCCACAGCCTCGTATGAACTGTCTCTTTTTATTTTTCAGTGAGGAAGCAAGATAATGTCTATGGCCGTTTTCAGACCTCCGAAACACGAGGCTGGGAATGAGAGAGGAAGGTCTCCTCAAACCGAAAGTTTGACTCCAATGCTTGCAATAACGAGGACTCACTGGGTGACGAGTTAAATCAACCATTTAAGTACGCTTTCGCGGAATTTGAACTCAGAACGCAAAAGTCCGGAATAAATACTACAAGGTATTCCGTCCGACTTTCTTATCGTTTTGCCCATTCACTGCTTTTGATTTGCTCATCTCTCTCTCTCTCTCTCTCTCTCTCTCTCTCTCTCTCTCTCTCTCTCTCTCTCTCTCTCTCTCTCTCTAACAAAAAAAAAAAAA
>JARUKP010000689.1:0-10831 GCA_029874955.1 Octopus insularis | reverse complement strand
ATCATTTTGTTGGGAAGCAAGCTTCTTAGCACAGACACACCTGTGCCTGTAAAACAAATGCAATAAATTGAATTAAATTTATTTAAAGTTTTCTTTGAAGACCCCCCCCCCCCTCTTTCTTCTTTACTGGTTAAAAATAATCTTGAGTTAATCTGGAATGTAACATAAACTTTAGATAGTTTTGTGACCATGTCCTCCTGCCCACCCATGAAACTTTTTTTTTAATTATAGGAATAAGGAAAGTATTTTTTTTTTCATTTGAAGCTTGTACTATTAAGTAGCTCTTCCTATCATATTGATTAAGAGACAAGAGATCCAGTTGGGGTGAAAATACTGAATATATTTGACATAAAGATAGCGGAAGTTTATAAAAAGCCACTGAAAGAGTAGGTTGATTTTTATCTTAACGTTTAGATTTCAGCTTCTGTTGGATCAAAACCAGACCAACTTGTGAACAGGATTCTTAAGAATTGAGGACAAAATACTCCACATTTTGAGCTTGTCATGTAATTGTTACCAATGCTGACATAGCTTAGACAGTAATGGGTGCATATTCAATATATAAATATATCCATGGACTCACTTTCAGATGTATTTAGCCTTGCTGTAAAATTGGGCCCATAATGGCCTTTTTGGTAGATTGGAATGAAGAAAGAGAAGCAAGTCCTGATGGACTGTTAAATAACAATGGGACCAGCTGGTTTAGTACATGGCCCAAACTGTTAAAAAGGCTTTCTTGGGCCTAATTTCACATTGAGAATAAATACAAATGGATAAAAGTCCATGGATTTATTTATGTAAAAGTGTGTGGTTTAGTGGTTAGGGTGTTGCACTCACAATCACAAGTTCATGGTTTCAATTTGCAGACCAGGGGTGCATTGTGTCCTTGGGCAAAACACTTCATATCATGTTGCTTTGGTTCACTCTTTAATTCATTAGTGTTCAAATTACTCTTGCCAAATGTAAAGCTTTTTTATTCATACTGTTTATAATTAATCATGTATTATTTCATAGCTTTGAGATTTCAGTGACGCTCTTTTTAGAATGACATTTTAGGTTCGGTGTGAGAGGCTAGATCTGGCCAATTTGAACATAAAAAAAGAGGAGGCATATTTGGGCCAGATATGGCCACTTTAAATGCTAAAGAGTTAAGGGGAATGTTGGCCTGCCTGCCTAACCAGCAACAGCATCATTCAAAAGCTACAACAATGCAAAGTAAGCACATTGTGACCAGTGGAGTAAAACAACATCCAATAATCTGGTTGATGCAGTGAGTTATTTAAACATGACTAACATTGTATCGATACTCTATCAACTGTGTAAGCAGACTGGCTGAATCTTCAACAATTCTTGACTTGCTGATGTGAACTTTGTTTTACTAATAACTACAGACATGTTATCTTTTATATCAGCAAGCCATAATATGTTATTAAGATGTAGTATCTGGGGTTACAGTGCTAACCATTGAAAATAAGGCTATGAGTTTAAACTTCATTGTAGTATATGGGGTTATGAGGCTAAACTGTTGAAGAAAAGAATATACAAGTTCAAAGTTAGTTGCAGCTATTGTCTTGTGTCCACCAGAGAAAATCGATTAATCTGCTTAGATGAAAATACAATTGACTATTTAGCAGTAGGAAAAGCAACCTTTTTAAAAAACATTTGGCTCCAATCAAACCATATACAAATATTTATATTTACAGAAAATGAAAAGACCCAACTCTTGCAACTCAGTCTCTCCGTCTCTGTCTGTATCTCTCTCTCTCTCTCTCTCTCTCTCTCTCTCTCTCTCTCTCTCTCTCTCTCTGGTTTACTCTATCTGTCTCTCCCTCCTTATCTATATCTCCCACTTTTTCTTCAATCTGTCTCTCCCTTTTTATCTATATCTCCCTCATTATCCTCAGTCTGTCTCCCCTCCTTATCTATATCTCTTTCCTGTCCTCTCCTATCTTTTCCCCCTATTTTTCACATCTCTCCAACCCCCATATTTTCTTTGTTCCCATCTCTCCTTGCTCTCTCTCCCTTTCCCTGTGTTCACATACAATTGCACAGTTGTACTACATAACATTAGCCAACTTCACACCTAGCTTTTAACAGATATTTCCAGTAATTCATCTATATAGATTATCTGGCTTACTTATTGATTTGTTTTGACTTTTTTTTTGTCTTCATATTTGTACATCTGCATGTCTGTAGATGTATGTCTGCATATATGAATCACTCTGTGTGTGTGTGTGTGTGTGTGTGTGTGTGTGTGTGTGTGTATTTTTGTCTGTGAGTGTGTATGTAATCCTGTGCTGGTTTGCCAGTGTTTGTGTGTGTCATAGACAGACAGATAAAGAGAGAGGGGGGTAGACAGAGAGACCATATGTCTGTACACTTGTGTGTGTGTGTGTGTAGCCTGCTGTTTTTTTAAACTTTTTTAATTTCTTTCATTAATAAAATGAAGTTTTTATTGTAACTTCCTGTTGGGAAAATCATGATTGACCTCAACATGTCTTCCAGCTGTGACCATTCTGTAATATTTTTAGACAGAGTAATCAAAGACTACATTATTCAATATGTCTTTTATTATTCAACATCATATTTTTAGACATAGTTATATCAAAGACTACACACATGCATCTGTTTTTATGTCCTGAGTTCACATTCTGCTGAGATTGACTTTGCCTTTCATTCTTTTGGTGGCGATAAAATGAGAACCAGTTGAACACTGGGGTCAATGTAATCAACTTATCCCCTCCGTCGAATTTGCTGGCCTTGTGCCAAAATTTGGAATGAAGGTTGTAAGGTCACAAATTTGGGGGAACGTATGTGTGTGTGTGTTTGTGTTTGTCCCCACCACATCACTTGACCACTGATTGTTTACATCCCTGTAACTTAGCAGTTCAGCTAAAGAGACCAAAAGAACAAATATTGAGGTTGATATAAAGAATATGTGCTGGGGTTGCAAATGAGTGGCATTGTGTTTATGTCAGACATCATTATTGTTTATATTAGAAGGTGTTGGATTGGCAGAATGCTAAAGCACAGACAAAATGCCTTGGGGTATATTTGTTGCACCCTTTTACTCTAAGTGTTGCTGAGGTCAATTTTGTCTCCCATCTTTCTGGATTTGATTAAATAATGAACCAGTAAAGTCCTGCGATTGATATGATTAACTACCTATTCCCCCAAATTTGTGACCTTGCGACCTTCATTCCAAATTTTGGCACAAGGCCAGCAAATTCGAGGGAGGGGATAAGTTGATTACATTGACCCGTGCTCAACTGGTTCTCATTTTATCGGCCCCCAAAAGAATGAAAGGCAAAGCCAATCTTGGTGGAATTTGAACTCAGAACATAAAAATAGATAAAATGCCACTATGCATTTTGCCTGCCGTGCTTATGGTTCTGCTAGCTCAATACATTAAACCTTGTGTCTATATTAGTAATTATTATTAAGATGACAAACTGGCAGAATCATTAACACGTAAGACCATAGGACAAACTGCTTAATAGCATTTCATTTGTCTTTACATTTAGAGTTCAAATTCAGCCATGGTCAATTTTGCTTTGCATCCTTTAGGGGTCAATAAAATAACTTCCTGTCAAGAACTGGAATCGATGTAATCTACTTGCCCCTTTGCCCCAAATTCCAGGCCCTGTGCCTAAAGTAGAAACAATTATTATCATCATCATCATCATCATCAAAGTGGAAAGCTGGCAGAATTGTTTAATGCACTGGACAAGATGCTTTGTAGCATTTCTTCCAACTTTATGTTTTGGGTTCAAAAGCTGCCTAGGTTGACTTCACCTTCCATCCTTTCAAGGTCAATAAAATAAGTACCAGTTGCGTGCTGGGGTTGATGTAATCAACTATCTCTTTCCTCTAACATTTGAGGCCATGTGCTTATAGCAGAAAGAATTATTATTATTAGAAAGGCAGTGAGCTGGCAGAATTATTAGCACATTGGACAAAATCAACTTGCCCCCTCTCGTCAAAATTGTTAGCCTTGTGCCAAAATTATAAAGAATTATTGTTAGAAACGATTAAATTGGTAGACCATTAGACAAGACATGGCCGTATTTTATGCAGTTTTATTTTCTCTATGTTGAAAGTCTTTTCATCATCTCATACACAGATGAGAAAACTTCTGTTATTTTTTCATATGCTTTACTGTAGTTAGTATCTTAGCTCAAATTATTTTTGGGGGTTTTTGTTTTTTTGGAGGTGTGAAATAAAAACAAAGTACCTCACTAGTTTATGGAAAGCATTTCTATACCTGCTTGAAAAATATTAGTATTATTATGATTACTATTATTATCATTATAGTGATAATGAATATGTATGAAAGTGGTGAGCTGGCAGAATCATTAGCATGCCATGCAAAATGCTTAGCACCATTTCATCCATCTTTACATTCTGTGTTGAAATTCCACCAAGGTTGATAAATAAGTACCAGCTGAACACTGGAGTCAATTTAATTGACTAAGCCCCTCCTGCAAACCTGCTGACCTTGTGCCAGAATTTGAAACCATTACTGTGAATATGTATGGGAATTTTTGTGCTTGTTCAATCATTGTTGCTCCAATAATGTATTTCACAACTGGTCTTCTCTCGCCAAGCCTTGTTATCTTTCTCCCCTTCTCTTTCTTTCTCGTTCTGTTTTCCCCTATTAATTCTATTTTCATTCTTTCTCCTCTTTTTTACTCTCTTTGTCTTCTTCACTTTTTCTCTCTTTCCTGCTTTCTCAGTCTGTCACTCCCCTCCTACTCTCTCTCTGTTTCTCTACTGCTATAGATATAGTTTGTCAATACTAAAGCAGATAATATATTATCCATTCAATTGATAAACTGGTAAATTGACTTGCAGAAATGTCAATGAAATTGCTTTCAAATCACACCATACTTGTGTAAACAAAGAAGGATATATTAGGCAATGTTATCTCTGATATACGAAAAGTTAACAGGATTATTGTTGGAAATACTTTGATCGTAAGTGCACTAGATCAAGTCTGAACCCTGGGCTAAACAAAAGCTAGTGAACCAAGAGTTAAATGGATGTAGGTAACAGGTGTCTTTCTAAATATTTCCTATTTCCATGAACAGGCTGTGAATTTAGACAATCATTAGAACATAGAGCAAAATGTATGCAGTACTTATACTGGCTTTCTGTGGTCTGAGTTCAAATCTTGTCAAAATCAGCTTTGGTTTTCATCCTCAAAGTACAATCCAGGGCAGTAGGTTGGTGTAATTGTTAGTATTAGAGGAGATGCCTTCAGCTATTTATTCTGTTTCTTTACATTTTGAGTGGGAGACTCAATTTGCTTCCTAGTCCTTGGGTCACTCTTGCAAATATTTGGGCTAAGACTCCAGTTTGACTATAACTTTCTTCCTCCAGTCTCAGAGGCCCTAGAAAAAGAAGAAAATAGGCATGGCTATGTATTTAAGATCTCTTTGTAACCATGTGGTTTTGGGTTCAGTCCCACTGTGTGATACCTTGAGCAAGTGACTTCAACTATAGCCCCAGGCTGATTAGTGCTTTGTAAGTGAATCTGGTAGGCAGAACTGAGTGAAAGCCTGTCGTGTGTGTGTGTGTGTGTGTGTATGTGTGTGTGTGTGTGTATCCACCCCCTTTGCTTGATAACTGGTGTTGGTTTGTTTTCATTCTTCTAAGTGGTTCAGCAAAAGCGAATGTAAGACTAAGTACCAAACTTTAAAAAATAAGTACTTGGGTTTATTTATTTGACTATGAATCCTTCAGGTCAGTGGCCTAGCAAGACTGCAGTCCAATGATTGAAATGAGTTGTAAAAATAAAATGACCTGGAGCTCTCAAAAGTTACATTGCTTTCTGTTTCTTTTTTCAATAGCTCATTCAGAGAAAGAAAGTCAGCTCTTACGGCTCTTTCCAGGGCCTCAAGAAAGGAGGAATTTACCCTCTTACCAGAGACCTGCTTTCCAACAGTATGAATACTGCTAAAGGCAACTCCTCCTCATCAAGGGCCAAATGGTGGTGTTAAACTGAGTGATGCTTCTAGTCTACCATCTTCCAAAAGCTTCCACACAGTTTTCACCTATTAAATTTCTCTCACTAGGTTTTGGTCGATGTGAGAAGTTGGTTGAGCTTGAGACCATATTGAGTTGCAGGTCTTTTAACCACACAGCTCTGCATGTACCCATGGGGTTATATTTACAAAGTCAATGCACACATTGTGTTTATTTATATTACATTTTCTTACAAGGAGAGAGTCAGTGTCCATAGACTGTTCAGACCCTCTTCAATTATCTTTTATCATTAGCCTGCAGCCATGCCTTGAATTTTTAGTAGAATAAATCAACCCCAGTACATGATTTTTATCAAGCCTAGTACTTATTCTATCATTCTCTTTTTGCTGAACCACTAAGTTACAGAAAGATAACCAACATCGGTTGTTAAGCAGTGGTGAGGGACAAACACAGGCACACACACACTCACACAGAGAGGAAGGCTTCTTTTAGTTTCCATCCGCCAAATCCACTTATGAGGCTTTAATCTGCTTGAGCCTATAGTAGAAGACACTTACCCAAGGTACCATGCAGTGGGACTGAACCTAGAATTATGTGGTTGGGAAGCAAGTTTCTTACCACATGGCCATAGTTGCACCTGTATGGAGATAAAGATTAACTGGGTGAAATAGATGCTCAGTTTAAGCCCAATTATTTGTTAGTTTGTTGTTAGCTCTAGGTCATCTGTGTCATTGGGTGGGTCTATAATCAGACTATTACACTGACCATTCCCCCTTGCCCAGTCTTTTATTTGGACACAGTCTATTTAAAACTGTTATTTGATGTCTTTCTTTGGGCAGGTTGTGATTTGAGGTGGATTTAGTTGCTATTTCTAGCTTTTTGAATGGTCACATAGAGACTCTGTTGTTGGTTAGTGGAGTAGATGGGAGGAAACATAAACTTGGAGGAGTTCCAATAGTCTGTGTGTCTGAGGAAAAAAGTTTTGGGAAGTATTTAAATACAGTCTGATGGGTGAGACATATCTGAAATATGTAAGAGGAATGAGTGCATGGATTTGGTTCAGATAGGGACAGTGTAACGAGTAAGCTTTAAAGAAAACTTGAGATATAATACTAAAAAAAAAAAGGATAAAAAAACTATGATAAGAAGCTTGCTTCCCAACCACATGGTTTCAGGTTCAGTCCCACTGCGTGGCACCTTTGGCAAGTGTCTTCTACTATAGCCTTGGGCTGACCAAAGCCTTGTGAGTGTATTTGAAAGATAGAAACTGAAAGAAGCCCATTGTGTGCATGCATATATATACCGCCTGACTGGCCTTCGTGCCGGTGGCACATAAAAGCACCCACTACACTCTCTGAGTGGTTGGTGTTAGGAAGAGCATCCAGCTGTAGAAACTCTGCCAAATCAGATTGGAGGCTGGTGTTGCCATCTAGTTTCACCAATCCTCAGTCAAATCATCCAATCCATGCTAGCATGGAAAGCGGACGTTAAACAATGAGGATGATGATGATGATGATGATGATGATGATGATGATGATGATGATGATGCTCCTTCAAATACCAATGGTTTTACACCTCCTCGATGCTAAGGTAAGAAATCTTCATTTAAAGGTCATTGGAGATGACTGAAGCAGTAATTGAACTGAAGACATTGCCCTCAGTAGGACTGTCTTAACAACATCTGAGGCCCCCAGCCAAATCAATGCACTGGGTCCTATTTATTTATTTACAGCAAGCCACAACATACTTAGATGAGAATTGGGCCCCAAGACCCATGAGGTCCCAGGGCAACTGCCCAGTGTGCCCATGCTTTCAGAGAACACCAGCCCTCAATCCAAGTTTAAATGCTGTTTTGGTGAAAGTACTTGTCGCATCTGATTGAATCTTCCATGCATTAACATGTGTCTCTTTGCGACAATGTAAACTTGCATTTAATCAAGATGTCCTTGGCCTGAAGAGTAGTCTGTGGTATACACCTCACTTGGATATTTACCACTACAGAGGTTGCACTCGCTATGAAACATATGTAGCCTGGATATTATTTGCTCCATTCCTTAACTCCTGTATTCTTATTTGCACACCCAGCAACCCTGGTTGCCTACCATCAAATATAAAAAGAACTTTTTTCATTTTATTGTACTTTGATAAGAAAAAAATCCCCAACCTTCTGTCTCAATAAACCACTCTTGACCTTGAAAGTTGCTTTTAATATTCACTATGGATTGCTTGAAGCTAACTTTTCTTCCTACACCTTGATCCTGGGATCTAAGCTTGATATATATATATATATATATATATATATATATAAATAAATAAATAAATATGCGGAGTAGATGAAACAGGGACAAATGACGAAGGGGTATACTCTTTATGTTGCATGTCACGTTTCTCTGTTGTTTCTCGTTGTTCAAAAATTGTTAATTTTCTATGTTTTCGTTTCTCATTGTGTTTAGCATTTTTTAATATAAATGTAGGTATGTACATATATGTATGGATATATGCATATATTTATATATTATTATATGATTAAATGCCACGCATCCTTTTCCAAGTAAGTTATACATATATATATGTGTGTGTGTGTGTGATCTGAAGAAATTTAATCCATACCTGGTGGTGGTGGTTGTGGTGGGATTCTATGTTCAGTATGGATTGGAACATTACACTTGCTGAAGTTGATTAACATCTACTTCAAGATCTTACTGTTGTGAGTTCAAACCTACTCAGGGTTAGATTTCCAATTAGTCCTTTTGTATGAATATAAATGAATACTTGTAACATGTTTGAACTAGGGAAATTTAGTCTGTTCTTATTGGTGTATGGTAGTGGTGGTGGTGATGGTGATAGTGTTTTATGTATAGTAGTGCTAGTGATAGCAGATGTTTTTTGTGATGTAGTAATGGTGGTAGTAGTGGGGGTTTGTATGTGTGTGGTAGTGATAATAGTGTTTTGTGAGTGTGCGATGGTGGTGGTGGTGATACTTTGCCTGTTGTGGTGTCTTGTATGTAGCTGTAATAGTTGTGGTGGTGGTAGTGTATTGCATATATTTGTGGTGGTATTGGTGGTGGTAGTCATGGTGCTGATTTGCATGTAGTTTTATGATGGTCTTGTGGATCACCTGCCTTTACTTCTTGTTCCACATCACCTGCCGTCAATTCTACGAGAATGACCTTTGACCTGAGGAACGTGTTCTGAAGTAGGAGTGGATGGATGGAGTAGTGTGTGTGTGTGTGTGTAGTGGGTTTTTGTTGATGCATTGTCAGTTGTATCTGGATGATGTGGGGAGGCTGACAAACATAACTAATTACATTATTTCCCTTCGCACTGCATCTCTTTTTTTTTTCTCTTTCTTTTACATCCCTTCTCCATTTCCAGCACTCACCACCACCACCATGCCACAAGCATGTGTTTAGAAGTGCACGCCCACATATGCTTTTGAAAGCATATGTGCATGCACACACACACACACACACACGCACGCTCAGTATTTTCATTCAACTACACATGGCATATGTATGCTAACTGCATAAAACTAATCACATGTACCTTATAAACTGAGAAATGTAAACACTGCATTTAATTATGCACACACACACACACACACACACACGTGCACACGTGTGCACATGCATATTCACACACACATGCACACATAAAGATTTAGAAAGCCGTGAAATCACAGTCAAACACTCGACCTATTTAACAAAATGTCCTTCAAAAAAATGAACACCATCACGAAATTAGGTTCAAACGAGAGACACCGCCCTGCCTTGCCCTAGTTGCGTGATAATTAAATAAATACTACTGTACTGTTTTGCCAATATACCGGATATCACCACTGTATATCACATAGCAATGGGACAGTTATGTCATTCAGCTTTTTGCTTATGGCTCAATCAGACGAAAGCAAGGGTAATATCCATGATATTTAGCGTGGTCTTTAAGGCTAGAAAGAAGAGAGAGAAAGAGCAACCCAGGTTTGCCTTGGTTTCCTCTGTAGAATAGAGTATATTGAAATATCAAGCCATTTTATCTTGTTGCGTCTCTGGAGGGGTCTTTAAGCCAATAATTAAAACATGCAATGATTCTGTTTCATGACATTTTTATTAACAAATTGGTTAACCATCTAACTGATTAACTGAGTAATAAAAATAAAGAAGTGAAACAGGATCAGTGTTTGTTTATTTTTATTGACACAATGACCCACCCAAGAAAAACAACAAAATGTATTTCAACAGATGAGTTCACATCAAGAATCTTGCAAACCAAATACAAAAAAAAACGAAATTAATTATTGTCTCATTGAAGATGGTAAGCTGTTGGAATTATTAACATATTAGACAAAATGCTTAGCAGCATTTCTTCCAGCTCTTTACAATCCAGACTCAAATTCTGCCAAAGTTCCACTTTACCTTTTATACTTACAGGTCAAAAAGACAAGTTGATCACTGATGTTGACACAGTCAACTTAACTCGCTTCCCTTAAAATTGCTGGACTTATGCCAAAATTTCAAACCATTTATTCTCTAACTGGAAACCTGGTCCAACTGCTTTCTACAGTAGAGACTCAACCCCTCTACTACACTTTTTTTATAAGTCTGATATTTATTCTATCAATCTTTTCCACCAAACTATTAAGCACTGGAGAAGTAAACAAACCAGTGAGAGGAGCAAGTTCAAAGACCCCCTTTTCCCACACAGTTTTCATGAACCGAATTCCTTCACAAGGCATTGGTCTCTCCAGGGTTATAGAAGACACTTACCCAATGTGCCATACAGTGGGACTGAACCCAAAACCAATAGGTTGCAAGATGACCTTCTTAGCCATGCAGTCATGTAGTTA
>JARUKP010000688.1:0-10832 GCA_029874955.1 Octopus insularis | reverse complement strand
TTTCGTCTAGTTCTCTTATTTCATTGGCTTTATCTAGTGTTATATTGCTACTTTTAACTAATTTTCCTCTTTTCAGGATTGCTTTGGCACATTTGAAAAGAGGAAAATTATCATTATTATTATTATTATTATTATTATTATTATTATTTATTATTATTATTATTATTACGGTTTGGCTCTGGTACGGTCTTATTCCTGGTAGGATTTATGTGGGTAGCGGATTATTACCTATAACCTTAGGTATCCACAAGCTTTTCAGCAGTCTTTCAAGTGCTTAGAACCCTTCTGATAATCATTGCGCTCCCTAAGAGACAAACTTTCTGTAAGAGCTCTACCGAGCGCTCTTTTTCAGTCTCCTTCAGCCATTGGCCTATATCGTTGCTTAATGTTCCCAACGCACCAATAATTATATGCAGGACCTTTACTGTTCGCATGCTCTAAAGTCTTCCTATTTCAAATTTAAAGGGATTGTGTTATTTTTTGTTTTGTTTTGTTTTTCTTCCTCTTTCTTTACGATCCTGGAATCAAACGGGGCATGGTGGGTCAATAAGTAAGCAACTTCACTTTTCTTTATCTATAATTGTTATGTCTGGTCTATTATTTTCTAACTTCTTGTCCGTTTGAATTGGAAAGTACCACAAAATCCTACATTTCTCCGATTCCTGTACTCTTTCGACTCGATGATTGTACCATGTGTTTCTAGTTTCAAATCCCCATTTCTGGCACAGTTTCCAGTGTAAAACTTTTACAGCCTCTTCGTTCCTCCATTTCTTATATTCTTACTGTGCCAACTTGGAGCATTCTTCCACAATGTGTGCCAATATCTCGTTCTAAGTTCCACAAGCTCTATATTTTTCTGACACATTCTCTCCATATATATTTTTTCCAAGTTGCTTGTTTTTATCGCTTGATCTTGGGCTGCTACAACTAGGCTCACTGCTTCTTTTTTTTAATTCCCCCTCTTTTTAACCAATCCCAGGATTTTGTTCCACATACGTTTTCAGTGGCTGTCGAAAGTTGACCATGCAGAGGTTTCTCTTCGATCTATCTGACGTGCTCTCTTTGTATTTCATTCTTGTCTTTTTCTCCTATAACGCGCTTCATCACCTGTTCTTTATCATCTGTTTATCTGTGCTGCTCTATAAATATTCTACTTGACTTTTTCTTTCCATCTGTGCACATTCTTCTACAGCTATTAAGCCTCTTCCACCCTGATCTCTCCTCAAGTACAGCTTGATATCAGCTTTCGGGTGGTGGGCTCCATACATCGTCAACAACTTCCGAGTTTTTTCTGTCAAGTTTCTTTATATCGCTTTTGGTCCAGTCTAATTCCAACTCCATATCTGATTAAGAGTACTGCTCTTAAATTTATTGCTTCATGAGATTTTTAGAATCCAGCATTGACTCTCCTTGTGTACTCTCTACTGATAATTTGTTTCATTTCTTCATTTTTTTATTCTCATCTGCTTCTAGTATCCCCAAGCAATTGTACCACTGTCCTTTCTCAAACGCTCTCATTGTTTTCCCATTTGGCATTTCAATTCCCTGACTTCTTTGAAATCTTCCTCGTTTCATTTTCAATATAGCGCACTTTTCTATCCCAAATTCCATACGTACGTCTATCATTATTATTATTATTATTATTGTTGTTGTTGTTGTTGTTGTTGTTGTTATTATTATTATTATCATTATTATTATTCAGAAGTTAAGTTGGTAGTGCTGGACGTGACCAGCAGTGAAGGCTATGCTTTCGGGCTATTGGCTGTCTATGTCCCGACAGGGACAGGACGGCCGGATTTCTCCAGGCGCCTTGAAACCTTTCTAGGAACGTTTAGCTCTTTAGTTCTTGTGGGAAACTGGAGTGGTATATTAGACGCACAGTGGGACTGTGTGAGTTTATCAGATAGAGGAGGAAGGTGTAAAAGCCTTTCAAAGCTTCTCAGACAGGTTCAATTGTCTGACAGGTACCAACTGGATTTTCCATGTGCCAGTGTGCACATGGACGAACCGCATCGGGTCATCCAGGTCGTATCTAGTTAGGGTATTTTATAGGCCAGCAGATAAAGGTACTATAAGTCTTCCACTGTTTTAAGTCATCGGTTACACAAATTCGTGATCTGTATAGCCGACTTAAATGGATTTCATAGACAGGGTCCCTGTTACTGGAAGCTGAACGCGTCCTTTCTGGCGCGCAAGGCCTACAAAGACCGGATAAATGAATTGGTCAAGCGGACGTTGACGAGAGCAATCGTCAGCAACAAATAGTGGTTTACCTTGAAAAGGACGATTAGAGTAGAATACATAAGGTTTAGTAAAGGAGTAGCGATAGAGAAAACTAAATTAGAGAGTGAGCTAGTTAGAAAGCTAGAAGAGTCTTTTACGAAAGGCAGCGCAACTGAAGTGCTTGCAGCGAGATTGGCTCTCTACCAATTCTTCTACGCAAAGCACGAAGGCTGTATTGTCAGAGCTAGGATGCGTGCTCTTCGACACGAGAGTACGAAAGCCATTCGATGGCTCCGAGTGGCGCGTCGTGGCAATAAAGCCACAGTCTGGTCTTTGGCGGACCACGACGGGCCATATCGATAATTTTAGGCCCATAACTCTGCTAAATGCAGTTTAAGATTTTGGCCAAGGTATTGGCAAAGAGGTTGGGGACAATGGGGGAGGTGCAGACATGCGCTATCCCAAACAGATCCATCCACGACAACTTCCATCTCATGCGATACATCGTAAAGAGGGCAGCAAGGGAACGAGGCATGGGTGGGGCCCTGGTCAACTTAGATCAATCTAAATCGTTCGATAGAGTCGACCACCTTTACCTGGCGGAAGTCCTCAAGGCAGCCGGTTTCGGACCTATTTTCAGGGACATCCGCTCTGTGCTTAGAGTGGATGGTTACCTTTCGGAACCGTGCAACATCATGCGTTCGGTCCGCCAATGATGTCCCTTTACATCTCTTTTGTATTACTGCACAAATTGGAGGCGTTGAGGAGCATCCCGCGCGAACTAGGATGTAGGAGATCTGTGTCAGCATATGCTGACGACGTCACTATAGTGATGTCGAACGATGATCGGCACCGCTCTCAAGGAATACGAGACAATAACAGGAGCAAAAATTAACCAGATGTCGGTGAAACTGCAGCTCTGCTCCTGGAGTGGCAGGTCCATGCCGACCAACAGCATAGTCTGGCAATGGACGGACGGTTTAATTGGTCGGGGTTTAGTTTATTCCGGACCTCCAAGACGGACAAAAACTGGGATGAGGTAACGACCAGGGTGGCCTCTCTCACCTAGAAATGGATTGCGAGAAAGCTATTCCTGAAAGGCCGGGCAGAGGTAGCTGTTACTATTTTGACAGTTCGGTGTATATTGAACGTGACAAACTTAGAGTTAAAGGGAGATAATTCACACAATCTCTAACCATTAAGAGAGCTTCTAAGTGGTCGCTTGACATGCTAGAAATAACAGCCAAAACTTTTTTAGATCAAATTATTTTGGAAAAAGAAAACATTAGGTAAAAACAGTCTAAGATATTCCTAAAACGATGGTCAAGGCTGAAATGTTTTTCATTATATATCTGCTTGATCAGGGCAGACCACCTAAATTTTTTGTTGTAGCTGTGCGCAGAAATTTGCATTGCGTACAAATTTTACATTCTGCATGTTAGTGGAACATCACTGAGACAAGTGGGAAAGTTTAAGTATCTCAAAGCCGTATTCACGAGTAATGGGAAGCAGGAGGCCGAATTGGATGCTAGAATTGCATGTACTGGCACAGTAATGCACCAGCTCCACCATTTAACCCTCATAGGAAGAGAGATTGGTTTAAAAAAAAGCCAAGCTTACTGTCTTCAGTTCGGTTTTTGTACCAACCATCTATGGTCATGAACGTTGGGTAATAACCGAAAGAGAACACAAATAAAAGCGGCCGCAAAAGGGGCTCCCGAAGAATCTCCAGAGTAAAATTGCTCGACAGGATTCGTAGCTCGAAAACCAGGGTGTTTCTCCAGCTCGAACCGGTACTTCTCCACATTGAGAGGTCATAAGCACTAGTACTGCGGACATACTTTATTTTTATCGATCCCGAAGGAGTGAAAGGCAAAGTTGGCTTCTGTGAGATTTGAACTCAGAGTGCAGTGAACCAGAACAAATATCACAGGATATATTTTCTCCCCACACTATAACGCTCGACCAATTTACTACCTATCAGGTATCTATGCTGTCATTCAATTATCTCTTATTCAAACGAAACCTACCAAGAGTGGCTAAGAAGCTTAGGTGCTGGTATTGCTGTGTTGTTAAGAAGCTTGTTCTTTGCAGCCGCACGGTTTCGGGTTCAATGCTATTGTGGGACACATTGTGCAAGTGCCTTCCATTATAGCCCCGGGCCGACTAATGCCTTGTGAGTGAATTTAGTGGACGAAAACTGTGTGGAAGCCCATCGTGTGTATGTGCGTGTGTGCGTGTGCATGTGTGTGTGTGTGTTCCCCACCACTGTCTGACAACCGGTTTTTTTACTTTTATTTCTATTATATTTTCTCATTTAGTTATGAATTTATATTGCAAACTTTTTTTCATTTTTCAAAAACTTAAAAGAAAGAAAATAAACAAAGACAGAAAATATTTAAAAGGAAAATAAGACACGAGCCAAATATTTCGATCAAGAATCGGTCGTTTAATTGCTCGATTATTATTATTATTATTATTATTATTATTATTATTATTATTATTATTATTATTAAATAAGGCGGCGAGCTGGCAGAATTGTTAAGCACGCCATGCAAAATGCTTAGCGACATTTCGTCCGACTTTACGTTCTGAGTTCAAGTTCACCGAGGTCGACATCGTGTTTCATTCTGGGTCAATGAAATACGTACCAGTTATGCACCAGAGTCGATGTAATCGACTAGTCCCCTCCTCCAAAATTTAAGGCGTTGTGCCTTTAGTAGAAAAGATTATTATTATGAAAAAGGCGGCGAGCTGACAGAATCGTTAAGCGCGCCGGACAAAATGCTTAGCGGCATTTCGTCCGTGTCTACGCCCTATGTTCAAATTCCGCCGCAGTCGACTTTGCCTTTCATCTTTTCGGGGTCGATAAATTAAGTACCAGTCACGTACTAGGATCGATGTAATTGACTAGTCCCCTCCCCAAAATTTTCAGGCCTTGTGCCTATAGTAGAAAGGATTATTATCATGAAAATTTTCCCTTTGGTAGTTTCATGCAAGTTTCAATTGCACCAATAGATGCACCTTCGTGTCGTGTGCGTAATGTAGGTTGCGTTATTTTATTGGGCCTTAATCTTGTATAGTATATGTTGAATGAGTTGTGTTGCTTTAGATGATTAGGTAATTGATGTATAGGGTATGCGTTGTGTGTTCTATTCAAGCTGTTCTATTGGATTGTGAGCATATTGAATTGATTAGTATCTTGTGCGAGATTAAAATTATTATTACTTGCTTCTGTTAAGGCAGGGGTGAGCTGGCAGAATCGTTAGCACGTCGGTTAGAATGTATACCGGTATTTCGTCTTTTCTGAGTTCAAATTCTGCCCACGGTGATTTCGTCTTTCATTCTTTCGAAGTCGACGGTATAAATACCAGCTGAGCACTGGGGAAGGAATCGATTTAATCAACTCCCTCCCTCCTCAGCAATTTCCGTCTTTGTACCTATAGTAGGCAGTGAGCTTTCAGAATCGTTAGCACGCTGGACAAAATGCTTCATGTTCTGAATTCAAATCCTGCTGAAGTCGCCTTCCATCCTTTCGAAGTCGATGGAATAAATATCAGTTGAGTACTTGGGTTGATGTGATCGATTAGTCCCTGCCCACCAAAAATTCAGACTGTGCTTGTAATAGAAAGGAAGTATCACTCCACGAGGGTGAGAGATAGCAAAAGAAAGAGTAACGGATAAAATAGCCTGTGGTATTTAGTCTTATTCTTTTGATGTTGCGATTTCAAATCCTGCTGAGGTCGACTTTGTGTTTTAAATTTCCGAGTACGATTAAATAAGTGTAGACAAATGCTAAAATTGATGCGTTGGAATTTACCGTTGTAAATAGTGTCTCAATAAGACTGCAGCCCAATGAGAGAAACATTGGTTTCAAATCTTGGCACAAGGCCAGCAATTTCATAGGAGTGGGTAAGTCGATCCCACCGACCCGTGCTTAACTGAAACTTATTTTATCAACCCTGAAAGGATGAAAGGCAAAGTCGACCCCGGCGGAATTTAAACTCAATCCAACGACAGGAATATTTTTTTTATAAAAAGAACATATACACCAGAACGAAATTTATTTTGTGGGTGCCAACCCAGGTTCAAAATTCTTTTACAATGTTTGTAAAAAATTTGTAAAGTTTTAGGGGGTTCACTTGTGCCCCTACGCCCTCTGTTCCCACGTTCCTGTAAAAGACAGAATATAAGAATATCCTAACAACAAGAACATTATTTTAAGGAGTTGATTTGATTAGTTAATTAGTTATGAAGTCTTTTACCGTCAGAATGTATTAATTTTAATAATTATATTTGGTGTAAAAGGCGATAAACTGGCTGCCTGGCTCGTTAAGCATGTCTGACAGATACTATCCGGCATTTCTCCCGACTCTTTACCTTCTCAGTTCAAATTCTGCAGAGGTCAGCTTTGCATTTTTTTCTTTCGGAAGTCGAGAACATGAAGTAACAGTCAAGTAATAGGGTCAATGTAATCGACTAATGCGCTCTCCTGAAATTACTAGCCTTGTTCCCAAATGAGAAAGAATAATTATATTCAGTGTACTCCGGGAGGAAATTTTCCAACTGCCTGCTTTTTGGAGGTTGGGTGAGATTTTTGCTTCGTATTCTTCTGGAAGAATCAATAGAGTAAGCAGACAAAATACATTGTGGTATTTATTTAAACTATTAGCTTCAGTGTTTAAACTCTTCCTTTTTAGATGAGGTTGCCTTTTCTTTTCTGAGTTCGATAAAATAAGTCCCAATCTATCCCTTTTGTGCTCCAAGTAATCAAATATACTTCGTTTTTGTATCTGATTTGCAAGATTTGTTTATGTGAATTCGTGTAGTAAAGCAAATTTTGTTGTATCTGGGGAGAGTCATATCGTCTTAACGCCTTATTATTTAACACACTCACCGGTTCGTTGCTTTTGTAACTTAGTCAATGGATGTCAACACCTATTGGCAAGGTTGTAAAAGGAACGAAACTTTTGGGAAAAATAAAAATATAAATAATGAGTGGAAATTAAACTGGTGTGTTAGATAATAGGACGTTACGACAATATGACTCTCCCCAGACACGACATAATCAAATATACTTTTGAAGATAGTACCCCTGCATGACCACGGTCCAATGACTGAAACTACTAAGAGAATGAAAGAATCAGTTTAGTTAAAAGCCTGAATGTTATACTGAATTTGTCTATGAATACTTTTTATAACCCGCTGCGCGACATCGGGTCTTCTACTCTAGCCCCGGGCTGACTAATGCCTTGTCAGAGGATTTGCTAGACGGCAACTATGTGGGAGACCGTCGCATAGTACGTGTGTGTGTGTGTGTGTGTGTGTGTGTGTGTGTGTGTTCCCCACCACTGTCTGGCAAACGGTGCTGGCTGCCGTACCTTAGCGATTCGGCAAAGACCGAGAGAAGTACTTGACTTACAAAGAATAATTACTAAAGTTGAGCTGTTCGACCAGACCCTTCAAAGCGGTGCTCCAGCTTGAACGGAACCCCTATGACAAACAAGTAAAAGATAAAATATCTTCGAGCTGTTTCATTTTCTTTAAATGTAAACATGTATTCGCCATTCAGTCTTGCTTTATTTAACCAAACAATAAATTTTACTGAAATAGATACAAACTGAATTAGTAGATACAGACTAAATTCTACTGAAGTAGATACAGTCAACAACTGTAAGGTTATTACAAGTAGCAATGTCAAATGTTTGTTTTAATCCTTATTGTTTTAATCCGAGGATGGAGCAGCTGTTGTTAAATCTATTTCTGCCCATTTTGAATCTCTGTTACGAGGATCGGCTGAAAAGTTCATAGGGTGACCAAGATACTTTCATAGAATGTGACCAAAAGATGAGGCTTATACTTCAACACAATCTCACTTGCGGTCCACACACTTCTTCTATCGGTGTTGTAGTGGTTGGATCCCATTGATCAAGAAGCTTTCAACTTTTCATCGTTTTTTTAATTTTTTTTTTGTTTCAGTCATTAGGCTGCGGCCATGCTGGAGCACAGCCTTGAAGGATTTTTAGCCGAATGTATTGATCCCAGTACTTATTTTTTTTCAAGCCTGGTATTTATTCCATCCATTTCTTTTGGTGGACGCTCTGTTACGGAGACGTAAACACACCAACACCTGTTGCGAAGTGGTAGGGGGACATACAAACACACACACACACACATATATGTACAACGGGCTTCTTTCAGTTTCCGTCTACCAAATCTACTCACAAGTCTTCTATAGATGACACTTGCCCAAGGTGACACGCCGTGGGATTGAACGCGGAACCATGTGGTCGTCATTACTGCGATACTGCTTCCCAGCCAAATGTTTCTTCGTGTTGGGAAACAGACGACGGTCAGCAATTGTGACAACAAATGTGCTACTTAGTTGAATCAGCAGAACTACCAATTCATTGTCTTATAATGCAAGTAAGAGACCAAATACCCTGCAGACGATTGTACCCTTAGTGTAATCCTTAAGCTAACTCAACGTGGCAGTTTGTAAATCCCACCAAGTGTGAAGCCCTTTCAAATTACAGATACAGTCCACCTAACATGTTTCCATGGTTTCCGTCTCGTTAATTTTATTGACAAGGCTCGAGTCAAGCTAAGTCTATGGTGGAAGATACTTGCTCGAGACACCACGCAATAGGATTAAACCTGGAAACGTGTTTACGAAAAGTGAACTTCTTTGTATCCACAGCCATGCACCTAAAGGTGTGGAACACAAAGCTAATGTTATTAATGCAACTTCTGATACTGCTGCAGTTAATCCTAAAATATAGCCGTCTTTCATGGCCTTTGGTTGTTGTTATTGCCGCTCTTTCTTTTCATATAATTGAACTAGATCAATAATCCAGCTGAAGCTATTACATTTAATACATTTAAGGTTAATAATCCTTTTTACTATAGGCACAAGGCCTGGATTTTCTGGAGAAGGGGACAGTCGATCACATCGACTCTAGTACTCAACTGGTGCTAAAATTATCGACCCCGAAAGGATGAAACGCAAAGCCGACCTCGGCGGAATTTGAACTCAGAAGGTAGCGGCAGATGAAATAACGCTAAACATTTCATCCGGCCTGCTAATGATCCTGCCAGCTTGCCGCCGCCGCCGTCTTGTTGACGCGACGGCGATTTTACTTTTCATTCTTTTGGAGTTGATCAAATAAGTACCAATTGCATACCGGGGCGAATGTAATCGATTTAGCCCCGGAACCGAAATTGCTAGCCTTGTACCAAAATTTAAAACCATTACTATTACTACTATTATTGTCGTTGTTGGTGTTGTTGTTAAGGCGGCGAGCTAACAGAATCGTTAGCACACCGGACAAAATGGTTAGCGGCATTTCATCCATCTTTACGTTCTGAGTTGAAATTCCGCCGAAATCGACTTCGCTTTTCATCCTTTATGGCTCAATAAAATAGGTATCAGTTGAGCATCAGGATCGATCAAATCAACTTAGCCTCCAACCCCTAAATTTCTGGCCTTGTGCCAAAATTTCGAACCAATATTATTATTATTATCATTATTACAAGCATCATAATATAGATTGCAGTGAGCTGGCAGAATCGTTAGAGCGTCGGACAAAAAGCTTATAGTAGAAAGGGTTCGATTAGATCGATGCCTAGTACTTAACTGGTACTTGCTCTATCGACCCTGAAAGGATGAAAGGCAAAGTTGGTCTTGGCTGTATCTGAAATCAGAACGCAAGGCAGCGCGAAATGTTACTAAGCATTTTGTCCAGCGCGCAAATGATTCTGCCAGCTCGTCGCCTAATTAATAACAATGATGATGATAATAACACACTCTAAAGTATCTAGTTCCGTTTCCCATAGCCTGTACTGCCTTCATTCACTACTGTATGGAGATATTACATAAAATATCATCGTCGTCGCTTCAATGTCCACTCTTCCAAGCATGTATGGGTCGGATGAAGTTTACTGAGACAGATTGTCCATAGCCAGATGCTCTTCCTGTCGCCAATACTTACCTGGTTCCAAACAAAGTAATATTCCACCACTCTCTCCCCCATTAGCCAGACGCCTTCGTAGAATATTGGAAATAACGACATTCGTTTACAATTACCTCGTGATGTCAAGATAAGGAAACACAAACACGCGCGCGCATACAGACCTCTATATATATATATATATATATATATATATATATATATATGGAGACACACACACACACAAGTACATCCTGAGAAATCATCTCGTAAAGAAGTACTAAAAAAGCACAAAGTATATCAACAGACAAAATTTCGTCAGCAGCGGTGATTTCAGCATATTTTGCGCTTCTTCAGCAGCAGGACTTTAGATTTGCTAGTCAGTGATAAGGGTGCCTGCTGATAATGAAGTGCAAATTTCGCTGAAATCCCGTGATACCACAGTCCCATCCACCGATACAGATGAAATTTTGTCTATTGATATAATATGTGCTTTTTTTCTCTCTCTCTCGCTGAAAAATTGACTACATAGAACGCGTACCGCAGCCTATGGCGTTCGAAACAACGCATCCAAGTTCGATGTGCAAATTAGTATTCACTACAAAGGCTGCTTCCGTCGCTAATAGCTTTAGACAGACATATATACCTACACACACACAC